>OMNS01000927.1:1642-14274 GCA_900303225.1 Laemonema laureysi | reverse complement strand
AATAAATATAAAATATAAAATAAAATATATATATATATCTTTGTTCTCAAAATATAGACATCGATAGATAAATAAAAGTGTAAATCAAACAGGGTTTAAACTTCCTTCGACTAGAAGTGTGCTGTCTAATTTGGGCTTTTTCTGTTTCTTCAGTTTCTTCTTCGTTTTGTCCTTAAACACCGGAGAGCGCAGGAACTTGGTGTCGGTGTGCATGTCTCCACGCCTCACCTTGCTGTAAAATCACAATAACTTGTTACTGCAATTCAATTTTACTCCAATTTGAGAGGCTTTCCAGTGTCTTCTGTAGGTGTGGTCCTCACCTGGAGAGGCTTGGCTCCTTGTAGTTCACGGCCACGTTACGGGTTCTCGTTTGTCTGCCCACATCTCCGCTGTCTGTGTTTGTAATGGTGTTGGTAACTGATGTTAAAACTCTTCTTGCTGAAATAACACACGAGAACAATACTTTGCATTTTCACTACGATAGTCACATGAAGCGCAATGGAAACATGAACGCATACCTAGAAGAAATGGAAGAAAGTCTTCTTAAAAACAATAAAAGATTATACCCAACAGAAACATCTGATCGTCTCTAACATACACGCCACCTCACCTGGGGACGTTTCCACTGTAATCAATGGAGACTCCTTCAGCCCCATCACCCTGCCTGACGTGGCCCTCTTGGGAGTAGGGACATCCACCTCCATGTCCCCAAGGCTGACATCTGTGGTCTCCCACGGTGGCCTCTCATCCAGCAGCAGCCCTGTGAGACTCTGGTCCATCCCCCCATCGCTCTTGAGGACACTTGACATCCTTGTGTTGTCGGTGGCAGAGAAGACCGCTCTATTTGTTGTGCCAGTGGAGACTACAAAGGTCTCCCTGCTGGTGTGTTTTGGGTGTGAGATGTTGTGAGGCGGTGGTGGGTTCTCGGTGTGTGAGATGTCTCTTTGTTGCTTTTGCCTCCTATTCTTCCTGGACATGGAGGACGCAGGTTTAGGAACCCAAGTATCTGGAGAGACGTCGACCATCTCAGCGATGCCACAAGGCGACTCATCTTCTTGATACGTGCCGACAGCTACTTTGCTGGCTCTGAGGGACCTAATGGGCATTTTGTGACAACCATCTGCAACAACCTCTTCTCGATGCGTGTCGTCTTGGTGACGTGGCAGTTCCTCGTCCCGAGGACCGACCCTTTGGGTCCGATGTCTCCGTTTGCTGTTACGCTTCTTCCTGACAGTGAAAGGACAGGCCGTTGTCTCACTCCACGCCACTTCAGAAACTTGTCTCGATAAACTTGTAGCCGAGGCATCTTGTAATCCTTCCACCATGTGGTCGGATTGTGAAAATGGAGTCAGGATGCCAGCTACAGCACTGAGATCCGCTGATGCGCTTTCCCATGTGGAACCATCCCTGGTCACAGAAACAACAAATGTCTTCCTGGGTCCTGTGTTGGGGTTCAGTGTTGCGGCTCTTTGATCCTTGCTCTCAGGGGAACCGGCCTCCGGGAAATCACAGTTCCCATGTCCGTACTCCAAATGTGGGTCATCGTTAAAGGCAACAGGAAGTTGTTGACTGACAAGCAGTTGGCCCCGGTACGCGTCACTAAAATCTGTGTTTTCTTGGTCTTCAGTTTCACCATTAGATGTTCTCTGTGTTTCACTGTACAAGAGATCAATTGATGCGAAAGAGGTTTTATCATGCTCAGGTAAGACGATGCTCGGACTAACGTTCTTCTGTACCGTGTTCAACGTGTCACAAGATTTAGTCTTGCCCAATTTGGGGATGCGAGACACAGTGCACACCTTACTTTGTGTACCGGAGGCCTCCTTTGTCAAATTCTCTGATAGTGGCAGAGCAGCAGTGTGCACATGTTCAGCTTCAACTAACTGACATCCTGTGGAGTCTTCTGGCCCAGGGTGACTGGCTTTACTCCCTTGTTTCTTGTTTCTCTTGTTTCTCTTTGCTACCCTTACCACTGGACCTGGGTCTTCACTCTCAGACTGACACACCTTTCTCTTTCCTGACTTCTTGGAGAAGTTGGCTTCCTTTCCCTTGGTTTCCACAACAACTATTTCTGTGGCGTCTCTCATGGTCATCTCCATGGTGGTGTTCAGGAGCATAGTCTCCTCGTTGTTGTTGTTGGTGGTTGACTCCTTGGCTGAGCTTTGCTGAGGATTGACAACATCTACCAGTGTTTGGGCAGGTGAGTGACATGCCTCTGTGAAGGGTTGTGGTTGGCATGGTAACTGACTGAAAAGTAAAGATCAACTTTATTCATCCCGAGGGAAATTATTTTGCATCAGTTGCAGTACAAGACAGAAATAAAGGAAGGAGACACAACATGGCACACATTCAAATAAACACAAATCCACAAAACGTCAAGTACAAGTACACGCACACTTATCTGTGAAAATTGCTCACCTTTTAATCTCAACATTGCCACCATCTGCATCCGACGGTTCCCCGACATCCTATGTAAAATACGGGAAACAGTCAAATGTCAAAACATCCTATTCTGACACAAAAAGGACAGCATGTTACACGCAGACAATATGCCAGTATGTTAAAAGTATTCTCACGTTTTCAGAGGAGAGGAGTTCAGTCGCGCTGTTTAACTGATGAAGGGTGTTGCTCCGGAGTTCCTTCAATATGAGAAGCTGTGGACGTCCAACAGAACGATTTGAAAGTGCCAAATAAACGTTTTAAATTTTAAAGCCAAAACAAACACTGTACTACAGGAAAACACCCACCAGCTTCTTGTGCTTGTACCTCATGACAGCCCTTTCAAATAACAGATCGCCCACTTGTTTAACGAGGCAAACCGTTTCCATCTGCAGCTGGTTGCTCTTCTGCTTCTGGGCCTGCAGGGCTCCAGCTAAAGCCCGGTTGTTGGCCTTCAAAGACGCCTTAAAAAAGGACGAACTATCTGGTGGGACATGAGAAGATTGTACAGAAAGCCGAACTATCTGGTGGGACATAAGGAGAATGTACAGAAAGTCGTGGTCGTTGCAAGAGAATTGCGTAAATCCCAAATGGCGTTTTCCTCAACACTTACTGAGCGCCTTGTTTTTGATCTTTGAGGCTTGCGTCTGCTTCGAAGACTTTTTCGTTGTCATTTCTCCCGCTAACATGGATGTTAACATGTTAGATTTGAGCGGAATAATTTCCTATATATAACTTGATATATAAAGCTTGATATGAAGCAAGCACTCAACGTAACACACCGCACGCAGTCTACTTATGTTCAACACGTTAAGTTGTCTCAACTTGTGTTATACAGCCCGAGTAGTAACCCGAGTACTAACCCTAACCGAACAGTTTGAGTCCTAATGGCTCTGCAGGTCCAAGACTAACTGCTGATCAAGTTAATAAAACATTTATTTTCCCACTCGAGTCAAACGTAAACAACCCGCGGTTTGCTCTGAATCCAGGGGGCGTGGCTTACTACCTGGTAGCCAATCAGTGACCGAGCATGTGATTTCCTCTGTCCGCCTCGGTGTGTTGTCCCGATGTTACACTTTGTCGCCCCCTGTTGGCTTGGGGTGAAGGGTCTGTTTACCTTTTAACAATTCATAATTGCATTGATATGATAGAAATGAAATATTCATTTGTAGTCTATTTAACACATATCAACAGCCACATGTAATGTTAAAACAAACACGAAAGCGTTTCGATCGATGTCTCGGGGTGTTGTTGCCTCTGCCTTTTCTCGAGAACAGTTCGATTGCTCTGCTCTCACTCCAGGGCTCCTGTCTGGGAGTCGGCTTCCCACCCAACGGATCAACCTTTTGCATGTCAATGTCATACAGAAAATGTTTGATTTTGTTTGACTGTTTCAGAGCCATTTGATTTTTAGTAGGATGTTTACCTTATTTATGTGAATGGACAGATGCAATTTCTCCAGATACAGAACAAAAACAAAAAAAAACATTTCAGTAAAAAGAACGTACTTTGTCCCCTCAGAAATGTAAAGGTTACAAAGGTCCGTTTATGGTTAACCAAACCATACACTATATTATTATTGTATTATCATAAATGTAGTGACTCTGCTATTTCCTGTTCATTTTGATAGATGATGTACCTGCCCCGCAACGACTAGACTCCAAGAGAGGGCGCTGTCTACGTTTAGATTGGACCAATTTAAGGCCTCGAGTTGACTCTCCTCAAGTGACAGGTTGCCAATAAAGCTTTTTGAATTAGCATTTAGGAACGCTAGCGGTTGCGGAACTACGACAAGTCACGTTGCAGATGTCGGCGGACTGATAAACATCTGTTCTCTGACCTGCTATTTCAACATCAGACAGAAGATACTCTTGCAGAGAGAGTTGACCTCTCAGTTGTTCCCATGAGTAGGTGATGCTTTTCATGATTTTCATGCTCTCATGGTCATGGAATAAAGAATTGTGAATGTAAATGTTTTCTTCTGATTCCTAAACAGTTGACTTATTTTGTGGATACTGAATTTCCAAATTAATATTAATTAAAAGCTGTTCTGATTTACCTAAATAGCTGCATAATGTTTGGTCTGGTAATTTTTTTGTTCATGTTTTTTATTACATTAATAAAAAAAAATTATTAAAAAAAAACAGTCCACACACATATCACATGAAGAATTCAGTAGTAGGTCAGTAATGGACTCGTGAGGCCTTGAGTCAAAGATGGATGGCGTGGGGAATGAGTCTGATCACAATAAAGGAGTCTAAGCTAATCAACAGCAAATGATTCAACTGCTACCAAGCCACTGCTGAACATGTCTGTTTGATTATGCATGCAGACAAAAACACTGAGAAACACTGAGCTGGTCATCTTAAACACTGAAATGAGATGTGTGATGAAAACACCTTTGAAACTATGAAACACCTTTGGCTGAAAAACAGTGGTTGAGGCAGCAGGTAAGCAATCGGTTCGGTTCATATGGAAAACAACTACATACAATTTCACTAAATCGAGTTGGAAATACTCCAGCGGCGTTAGCTAAACCAGTCAACATAGAGAGCATGTTAGGGTAAAGGAACCTCCTCGTACACGATTTGCATATAGGGTGGTTTCATCGGCAGATGCCAATACTCTGAATTGTAATACAGGTAGAAGTTCTTGTGCACGACCACCTTCTCGTAAATTTCCACTAAACTAATGGCAAAGTCCACGTAGGACTGGTGTGGTCTGAAGGTGTAGTAGAATTTCTGGATGTCTGCTGCCAGGTTTTTCATAGAGGGCTGTCCGAATATGGTGCTGTCGTTCCCCAGGTAGGTGGGTTCTCCACTGTACAGGTAGACCTTGGTGTAATTGGTCTGGGATCGACTGGACAGTTTGGCCCCGAGCTCGGACAGCTTTTTGTAGGTGCGGTGGATGAACTGGGAGCAGTCGAAGGACTCAAACCACACCGTGGCGTTGGGGCCTGGGTCGGAGCGCACCGTCCATGTTTCGTAGTAGACACCTGTTTGGTTGTCCTCCTGCACCCACTGGGCCATGTCATTAAACATGTCACCTGGGAGAGGACATTTAGCGGAGGGTCCAAAATGAAATACACTCCTGGTCTGTAACCTCAGCTTAGTTCCCACCAGTTGTATTTTCATTTTTGTATTTAACCTTTATTTTTAACAATCTCATTTACTCTCATTGAGATTCTTCTTTTTCAAGAGAGACCTGGCCAAGAGCAGCACAATAATATATTTCTCGTGTCTTTATCGATATGTGTGAAGCCTTCTTCTTACCAGTGATAACTCCAACCTTTTCCAAGGTGCCATTCTGTGACCAGTGCACGTCATCGATGTCCTGGAAGAAGCAGGCGGCCCCCTGGTTGCACCAGAACGGAGCGCTGACCTGGGCTCTCAGGTGAGGGAACGTGCAGTTGCCCAGCTGGAAGAGCTCGTACCATTCCATCGTGTAGTTACTGTCGGTCTCGGCACTGCTGAATCCGATGGCATCGTGCATAATGTGCTGTATAAAAACAACAGACATAACTGTGGGTACGACGTGTGATGTTTCCATACTGCAAAGTACTTACTTTCGTCTTCTACTTACAAATTTACCCAGCAAATCTCCATACTTAAACTCCCACACTGGTGCTTGCAGTCGATATACTGAAATGCGATCAGTTTCCCTCATGTAGGGAATGCGTCCGTCGCGATCACCGGTCGGGCAAAACGGGTACAGGGCTTCGCAGTACGAGTCCACATCTGGTCGTTCATCAAGCCGCCTGTGGCCAATACAACGAAAAGTATCACAAGCATGTCAAGAAAAAAGCTGAAGTAAATATTCAAATCTTAACTAATATATACTAAATGCTATTGGAATAGCGCCAACAAGCACACGACAACCGTTTAAAGAATATGGGTAACACTTTACAATAAAGGACACAACATTTGAGTCGTTACAAGAGAACTCAAACATGGGTAAAATACGGCCCCAGGCCCGGAACCGGCCTGGACCATCTCAATGCGGCCCGCAAATCCTTCAAAGGAAAACTAAACGATCCCCAAAAATCAATAGACGGCAGTATTATGTTAATGAACCTCTAGGCGTCTGTTACTGCTATTTAACTAGATTCCAACAGAGGGCGCTGTCTACGTTTAGATTGGACCAATTTAAGGCCTCGAGTTGACTCTCCTCAAGTGACAGGTTGCCAATAAAGCTTTTTGAATTAGCATTTAGGAACGCTAGCGGTTGCGGAACTACGACAAGTCACGTTGCAGATGACTGATAAACATCTGTTCTCTGGCCTGCTATTTCAACATCAGACAGAAAATACTGATGCAGAGAGAGTTGACCTCTCAGTTGCTCCCATGAGTAGGTGATATTTTGCAATTCTTTGAAAACCCATTTCATCAGTGGGCTGTGGTTTCTTTAGACAAAACCCACCATGTTTGCAAAAGACTGCGTGATCTAGTTCCCCAAGACTATGAAACCGAAAGCTAAAACTATTTGGGTTTTACCCATAATTAATACTGGCATGTTCCCCTTTCGCAAATGTGCCACTTCTGAACCGGCCGATTGCTGGGACTCATACTCATACTCTCAAACATACATACAGAGACTCCTCTATATTTAACTAAATTATTATATAATAAATATGATTAAAGTACTACATAATAGTAAAAAAAAAAAAAAAAAAAGTCAATGTCAATGGTCAATTATTTGACATTTTATTCTATTTGACAGCTCTAAGTTAGATCTGAATTCATTCACTTGATCTTTTATTTACTTATCTAAATATCATGTTCCATTATTTTAAGCTAATCAAATGTATTCAAGATACCATGAAAGTGTTATTCCAGCACGTCAGGCCAAATGACCATTCATTGTGTAACTTCGTCTACACAATCACAAAATGTCCTTCTCAGATTGTCATTAGTGTGGTAATTCTGGAAAGTCTTGAAAGAGGAGTGAGTGGACAGGACCATATTTAAGGAACCTGCTCTTCACAGACGTTTTACTACTGGAGGAACACCACAATGATGCGCAAGGTATCACAGAGCAGTCAAGCGGCTGTTTTATTTTCCACCAAAATCTACTTCTATTATCGTCTGGATGCTTGAATAGCGTTTTGAATGCCACTCCAAGCCATGTTTTGGGTGGTTTTCTATCTAGGTTGGGTGAGCGAGGCTGGATAGGAATTCTCAACAGAACTTTGTTGTTGTTTCCCAGAGTGTTACCAGAAGCTTTGGAGCAGCGATCAGTGGTCTGGGCAGGACCCACCTGACCGAGGGAGTGATCTCCCGCAGCAAGAGGATGATGCTGGACACCCTGGGTGTTGGGCTGATCGGCACCCGGACCGACGTCCACAACAAAGCCCTCCAATACAGCCAGGTACTGGAAGCTCTACTACATGTAACATGGGCTATATATGATGTGGGACAATGGCAAGAGCTAGTGACAATGGCAACGCTGTGCACATGTGTACATCCATAAACACACACTGTATACTGTATACTATCGAGTCACAGCACTTATCATGCATCTCATCCCGATGGTACAAACGTGTCCAAATCCTTTTCTTTAGTCATGAGAGTGTTTTGTTGCAGAGTTTTGTGTCCAGGGTCCAGAGCCAGGTCTGGGGGAGGGCAGAGGAGGCCCTTCCTCCTCAGTACGCTGCCTTTGTCAACGGTGTAGCGGTATGTTTCATGATTATGATAATCATTCATAGTTATAATGTATTTAGTTCCAGAACACATTTGTTTATATTCGTTATGCCAGATTTATTTATTTAAACACACATCATTGCGCCAACAAATGTAGTTTGACTATGAAATGTGCAACGTGAAGGTCTTCTTCACCATGATGACCCTCTCCCGGTGCTACAGGTTCATTCTATGGACTTTGATGACACATGGCACCCCGCCACCCATCCATCTGGAGCCATTCTCCCCGCTGTCCTGGCCCTGGCCCAGGTCCTTCCCAAGCAGCCCACTGGACTAGACCTGCTCCTGGCCTTCAACGTTGGCATCGAGGTACAAGGCAGACTGCTGAGCTTCTCCAGGGAAGCCCTCAACATCCCTCAAGGGTAAGGCTCGGTTTGTTTTTAACCTCCAGCTGTTAAAATGAAATTAAAATCCATCTTGAAAGTATTTCCTGCTGCCATTGCACCGGTGACAACTTAACCTCCTAACTTTTAGGTTCCACCCACCCACTGTTGTTGGTGTGATGGGCAGTGCAGCGGCCTCCGCCAAGCTGCTGGGTCTGTCCCCAGCCCAGTGCACTCACGCTCTTGCCATCGCGGCCTCGTCGGCTGGCTCTCCCCTGGCCAACGCAGCCACCCAGACGAAGCCTCTTCACATGGGGAACGCCGCTGGCAGAGGGCTGGAGGCTGCTTGGCTAGCATGGATGGGGCTGGAGGGGAACCCAGACATCCTAGACCTGGAGTCCGGTTTCGGGGTTTTCTTCACAGAGTACAACCCCTCTGAGATGGCTGACGTCAGTGGGTTCAAATGGGCCTTGGAGAGTCAGAACGTGGCAGTCAAGCGCTTCCCTGCTCACTTGGGGATGCACTGGGTGGCAGAGGCAGCACTAGCAGCCAAGGCTAAGCTTGTGGGTGGAGGCGAGTCCAACGTCCACATCGACCAGATCAGGAGCATCACGTTGAGAGTGCCGCCCTCCAAGTACATCAACTGCCCCTATCCCGCCACGGAGCACCAGGCCAGGCACTCGTTCCAGTTCAACGCCTGCTCGGCCCTGCTGGACGACCAGGTGACGGTGGAGTCCTTCGGCGATGCTCTGAGGAACAGGCCTGCTCTCAGGGAACTTCTGTCCAAGGTGAGGGTGGAAAGCCCCGTGGACAACCACCCCAGCTTCGACAAGATGTACTGTGATGTTGTCATAGAAACACACCGCGGGAACAGGTATGTGGGAAGGTGCGATACGTTCTATGGCCACTGGAGGCGTCCACTGAGCCAAGAAGACCTGGAGAAGAAGTTCAGAGCAAACGCATCCACAGTGCTGTCGTCTGAGGGAGTGGAGGGCATAGTGGACTTCATAGGAAACATGGAGCAAACCACAGATTCTTCTCTTCTTGGTTTATATCTCCAGATGACAAGTAATCAATAGTTTAAAAGTGTAAACTATATGTAGCCTATATATATATAAAAACTAAAATCACATACAGCATATGCATTGACAATGATAGTTTTGTATGTGTATTTCAATTTGTGTCGCAATGTCTTAGTATCTTGGATTGTAGAATATCTAATCAATTGTAAATAGAGAATTAAAAATGATGACATGGAGAACGTGGTGAACTGGTGGGTGAACTGGTGGGTGAACTGGCGACCCACTTATGGGTGGCGAGGGCATTCGGAGTGGGTTGCAGAGCATCTGCCAAACCATGGATTAATGTTTCAATGTTCATTTAGTTTCAATTGCTTACTATTTCATTGAGTTTAGCCCCAATTGTTGCAGCTTTGTGTTCGCTCTATGTTTCTAACAGTACAATGTTGATTACTGCAATACATACATACATACATACAAAACAAAACAAACCACACTCCTGTTTCACATCCTATGAAAATACTTTATTTGACTTCAACTTCCTCCTGCGAAGCCGCCTGGAGGAACTGCATCCAGAACAAGTTGTTGGTATCAAGAGAACAGTTCACATGTTCCCTGGTTGTGCTACAGGTTGCTTGCATGGACCAACACTAGTCTTCATTAAGATCATTATCAGGTTTACACTGGTTAGGCCAACAGGCTCTTACAGCAGAGTGCATGAAACTAAGTGCATTCATTTCCCAGCATTCATCCCAGTCAAAGGGAAATCAGGCGAGCTTCAGCACGGCCTGCACCATGGTGCCGATGCCGTCGAAGATCTGGTGGAGAGGAGCTTCGCACATAAAAGCACAGGTGGTGACCACTTTGTTTTTGTCGTCCACATGGCTCTCGGCGACACTCTTACTCACATGCGTGCAGCCCAGCTGGGCCACAGCTGCAGCGGTCGCAGTAGTGTTTGGGTATCTGCACAAAGAAAGAAGTCACCACAGTTTAGGCTTGTGTAACGGTGTGTAACGTGGGAAATCATTTAAAACACATCATCAAGGCATGAGGTAGAAACTATGAACTATGCAATCTTCTAAACTAAGATAAGAGGAGGAGAAGACTAAGAGTTGTAATAACTAAGCAAGATATAATGGTGTATTAAAAACTGATGTGGAAAATAGTAAATAGTATGTTAAGCATTGTGTAATCAAAGGAGGGTTTTAGTTTAAGCCACGCCACAGGGGGCGCTATTGCACTCTAAGAAACTGTAAGAAACACAATCTTGCGGGTGTTGCTCCGTGGACCAGCTCGGTTTACTGTATCTGTTGATTCTTCAGTAAACCTCTTCTCGTTCTGTTTGACTCTTACTGACTAAACATTATTCTAAGTTGTAATTAAAGAGTATTAAAGAGTACTTTGCTAGCACCAGTGCAAGCCTGCCACTATCGGTTACATTAGCACACTGCTGCTTGCTAGCTAGCGAGACGCTGCAGTGCAGACATCGGCGCACACATATACATTTAAAAATATATATTTTAATAATAACTATATATATGTGTGTGTGCGTGTGTGTATGGAAAGACGTATCCAGGTATATGTTACAAATAGGACCCACTTGTCATCATTCTCGCAGCCAACGGTGACCTCGCAGCCAGGGAAGACCTTGGCGGCCAGGACCGGGGAGATGCAGCAGAGGCCGATGGGTTTGGCCTCACCGTGGAAGGCCTGGAGCACCGCCTTCACCTCCTCGTTGACGCTGCAGTCCTTCCCCTCCGTAGCCCAGGTACACAGGTTCTTAGCCACGCCGAAACCACCTGCAAAACCCGTAATCCCACATTACGCTGCTAGCGTTTGTTGATTATCATTTTGACAAATGTATTAATTGTTGGGTTTTTGTTGCAGATTGTTATGAAAGTAATACATTGGGCTGTGGGGAATTATACAACAAGTGTATAATAAATGATTCATTAAATATAATTGATAGTTAATTGACATTGAAATGGACGATAGGGGCAGGGTAGTCTAGTGATAAGGGTGTTTCACTCCCTGCCAAACGGTTCTGGGTTTGAAGCCCAATATTTGCAGTCTAAATGCATCCTTGAGTAAGACGCCTATGTATCAAACATTCCCTATAAATCACTTTGGATAATGTGTCTGCTAAAGAACCATCTGTAAATGGAAGCCCTAATTGGGACCTTGTGAAGCCAGGGTCCTTTGCAAGCAGGCTGATGACATCATTTGTTTGGGGTCGCAGTTGCCAAGGAAACCCCGCACCTGGAAAAACGATGGCGTCGTAGTCTTTGACAAGGAGTTTCGACAGGTCCTCAATGTCTCCTCGTGCCAGCCTGGCGCTCTCCACCAACACGTTTCTCTTCTCCTCCGTGGGGCCTCCTTTCAGGTGATCGACCACATGCATCTGATCCACGTTGGGAGCAAACATCTTCACCTGCAGGACATCATGGAAAGTCATCGTCATTCATTATCAACCACCAATAGCTCCATGTCAACAAAAAAAGTATGTTACATCTCTTACATTTTAAACTTAATGACCTGTAGTCATAGTAGGCCTACATTAAGGAGGGTAGGGCTAGCAGGGTCTGGTCTGTCAGCCCCAGCAACACTAGCAGCAACATACGTACACTTGCACCCCCTCTGCTAAGATGGACCAAAACAGCGGAGGCTTCATGAATTTCAGTGCCATCAAAAACTCCACAGCCTGCAAGCACTACGGCGACGCGCTTCCCCATGGTGATAAGATGTGATATGACGTGATACGATGTGATATGATGTGTGGGGGCTTCTGTTCGGTGACCCCGAGCTTGAAACACACCGGCTGGAGCGTCACTTGGTGTCAAGTGTGTGTGTTTATATCGCACCGCGTGGCCATAGCGCCCTCTACTGTAGTGGATGACGAACGACCACAACTCGCATACACGACGTCTACGATAATCACCATGCTCGCTACTTTAATAATCAACCAATCAATCAAAAATACACTTTAAATGAATACATAGACATACACCTGATATGTACATATCTTTTTCGTTATTTGAAGTACTTTACATGAATTTTGAATCATTGTAGGCCTATATATCTATTTTTTTATATCATCTTTTTTTAATGAAAATATATATTAATATATATTTACATATATATGTATTTTGATG
>OMNS01000924.1:6313-21929 GCA_900303225.1 Laemonema laureysi | reverse complement strand
TGTCCTATGTTGTTATGAGGTTACTTATCGGGATACGCAGTGAGGCAATTCGACAATGAAGAGCCACAAGGGCTTAAAATAGGAACCATTACTCTTTATAATTCAAAGTTTCACACTCCAGTTTGGCTGTGTATCTCCCTATCTTTGGAGAATGACATTTTAATCAATTTTTGGAATCAATTTCAGCCTCCATGGAAGGCACTCACTTTTTATTTGCCAGTAGATGGAGACCACGTTCCATGTGTATCCCTTCCTTGGTGTCCTTCCAACTCTTAAAAGTAGAGTGTTTATTTTTAAGTAAGTATTAGGCAGCCTTGTCCGTTTCTCTTTAGAAATAGAAGGATTACAAGTCTGATGTAGTGATTGTGTATGTCCTCTATTGAATATATATATATGTGTTTTCTTTTTAGAGACTAGTGACTAGTGATTAATTTATTATTACAGTTGACAAACACATTGTGGTTCTTCACAAACCTCTTATTAATCTGCAGTGTTTACTCTCTGACATAATGTAATGACCTTTCTTGGCTTAAATACAGTGTGTCTATTATCTCTGCCAGTTAGTAAATGTACTTGTCTTATTCAAACACAAAACAACAACAACAACCATCTCTCTATCTCTAATGTAGAGAGAATGCTTCTTAGAATGGATTGGTGTTTTGGATTCTAGTTTGACGAGGAGAGAATCCCTGTTGTCCAAGTTCATAGCTATCATTTGCATTGATTATAAATGGTTCTAAAAGACGAGACCATAATTAACCAGAGTTGTTGGTCCAATGCATTTAGCTTAATCTACATTTCATATCTAATGCCCATCTATGCCACAATCACACATTTCAGTTATTAGTTCCATGTGTATTTAATATATACAAAAACAACAAGACCTAGCCATTGATTAACAAGTGTTCTGTGGGCTTAATTTAATTTTCTGTCATTGCTGTCATTTTTTCGGTCTTGGAAATTACTGACTTGTATAGAAGAGTCATAGAACAAAAGCTGCCCTAGCATTAGCATCTAACACCTCCCATGACAGATGTCGGAGACAAAAATGACAAAATCCTTAGTAAAAAATTAAAATTACATTTTTGACCTTGGCTTAAAAAATGGGTCAGATGTCTTTATTTGTCCCACCTACTTTCTTTGAAAGTCATCACAGATTTATCAGATATTTGATGAACTCTTAATAATTTGAATGAATGTCTAGCTTTACTGTCGTAGGCCTCTGTCCATTTATACATATCCTGAGTACTTCAAAGAAGTGGTGCATGAGACTCTGAAGCATCAGGGCAAAATACCCCTGAGCCCTTTAAATAAATCATTAGCTCCTTTTCTGCCTTTTTCCCCCCAAAAAATCCCCATTTTATCTTGGCAAAGCTACTCTAAGTAGCCAACCCTCCAATAAACAAAGTTAAACTATGTCTAAGCGATGGTTTGTTTTTTTGTTTGGCTGTTGTTCCTCTAATGGCACTGACTGGATGCTACTGAGGTACTAGCCTTGTTTGAGTTCAGGAGTATAGCAGAAAACAATGACAGATTGTGCATTTATTGAAGGGAGCAGAACTATGTAACACAATGGCCTTGAAGGATTTGAACTCTAGCCAAGGTCTCAGGGAAATAGTTTTCACTGATCACAGTTGCCTGTGAAAACCTGACCACAGTTTGTTGTGATAACCTGGTCCAATTGCTTCTGGTAACCTGATCACAGTTGCTTGTGATAACCATGATCGCAGTTAGTGATAACAGGATCACTGTTGCTTCTGATAACCTGATCACAGTTGCTTGTGATAACCTGATCACAGTTAGTGATAACCTGATCACAGTTGCTTGTGATAACCTGATCACAGTTGCTTATGATAACCTGATCACAGTTGCTTGTGATAACCTGACCACAGTTGCTTGTGATAACCTGGTCATGGTTGGTTGTGATTGACTGGCTCTTACCACTTTACATTTGTGATTACTTGTTAACCCTGTTCATCTCCTGGCAGGCGACTGTTCACAAAGAAAATATGTGTGAGAAATAGTTTATGTGATGGCAAGGATGGTAGTAGGCTAACCAGAACATCTAAATACAAATTCTGCACATTCAAGTGTTCTCACAGCTCTGGGCTTATTTTGCCATGCAACTCTGCTCACCTGACAGCTGTGATCATGATATTGAAAGTATGTGTGTGTCAGGATGATATGCAGGGCCACCATAAGGTAAGCCAAGGTAAGCCTAACCATCATTAAATGCTTCCAGGCCTGGTTTGAAATCGTGTTTCAATTTCAAACCTGCGACTCCTTGAATCACAGGTATAGCATGATATAGCATGCTGGCTTCAACATATGCAAGTATTCTGAGTCAGGGCATATTTTGTAATGCGGTATAAAATATGCTGTTGGTTCTTCTACATCGACTTGTAATTCATGTCTTGCATTTCACGCCTGCTGCAATAAATTGATGCATGTCTTTCTCCTGTATCTGCGGGTCAAGAAAGTGAAGTCTTGTTCCCTCAACAATTCTTTTTCACTTATTTGCAATTCTCTAAATATAATATCCAGAGACTTTGTGATACCCTCCATCGCATGAATGAATGTAGGCCCTCACCTGAGTAAAAATGTCCTTTTTTTCTCCACCAATTCTACTTGAAAATGTAGACTCTTGCTGCCTCGACCGAGTCCGATGTATCTCAGCCGAATCCACCTAATTATCCAGTGACTCCTGGGATCTGGTAGAGTCATTACTAATGGAAAATGATTCACAGGATAGGATAGGACAGGATATGTGCAAGATACCTGAATGGAGCTTTTAGGCCTTTAGCTAGCTAGTACTGTTTCCCATGTGATGTGGCCCCGCTTTGAACCAGGACCAAAAGCTGAAGTTACTGTGGGTGCTTTGGCATGGGACGGTTTAGTCGGCAATGTTGAAAGCATAATGATGCATGTTCATCGCAAGTCCTGGTGCTCGGTACCGCATGGTGGTGGAAAACTGTGGAAGTAGCAGCTGGAAGCTGCTTGTTGTAGAGTGTGTCGGTACAAACTAGCTACTAAGTCCCATGTCACTCAAATCTGTAATTTACTGCAATTTAGGTTTGTTTAAGTGTTGTTTGCGTCCAGTGTGCATAGTCAAAGTGATAACACAGATTTTCCAGTCAGTCTGTAGATACATTCATATCAATAAAAGCCTATATCCATAACTGAATGTTTTAAAGGCGGGATCTCTTCAAGTGACCTCACTCTCCAATATGACGGGGACGTTGACGTACGATCCAAAGGACAATGCAGCATTTATATTTATGTCTATGGGCATCATCATAGGATAAACACAGCGGTCTGCTGCTACTACCAGGGCACAGGTAGTAGACTAAACTAGTGACGATTAGTCTACTACTTGTGCCCTGGTACATGAAAGGACCCATTATTATTGTTATGAGCGACATCTGTGACCACTACTTCCGACACATTCAGAACTGCTTTGTCGATGCTGTTAATAGGCGGTCTGCTTCATATGTGTCCTTGTAAAATTTATATGTAATTACATTATATTTTAAAATACTGTCAAGGACAATAATTGATGCTCCCTTGCCCAGCGGTTAGACCCGGTTGGACCCTGTAAATGTCAGTCATACTGCTCATACCATATTACTGCCACACCTAGTCCGGCCCGATATCTGGCATTTTGAGATAATCGGCATCGGCCGATGCCTGCGCTCTTGAGGCCGATAAATGTTTGCAGGCACATCTGCAGGGAGCCTTGTCAGTGTGGCTGTGGCCCTTGTGACTATAGACTTGACTTGAGATTCGTCCTCAAAAGACTTGAGCCTGGACTCGGACTCGAGATTTGGGACTTGTGAACAATCTTTTATTTTATTGGCACATTAACATTACGGAAATGTCTGACGAGATGAATGTCATTCCCTCCCTTATTATCATCTGTAACCTTAGGCATCTGGTGCTTGCTGCCACAGAAGCTACACATAATTTCTCACATAATGTCATAAGCTGTGTAATAACCACTGTGCGGATGCACATGCGTACGTTGGCGATCGCACCATTTTCATAAACAATCCGGTTACTGTTACTCATTGTTTGTTATCCAAAGCTTAGTTACCACAGCCAATGCTTCCCGGTAGAGGACCCGAGAACAGCGTAGGTGTTTTGTCTGCGCATATGGATATGTGCGTACCACAGGCAAATTACATTTGATTATGTTGGGTTAAATCGATGTTGGGTGTGTATTATCCATGCAATCTATGGTATTATCCTTTATAGCGCCTTTCCTTAGTGTGCGAGTGAGATTGTTGTCCTGACTCATTCCAATAAATCCCACTGATTCCTTCTCCTTTGTTAAAGTGATGTTTCATTTATTCCACTCCGATGTGGTGGTGCTGTATCGTAATTAGCACAGTGCACCGGGAAAGGCGCTGCCAAAACTGCCAAAGAGGATGAGAACCACCTTTGCCTCATTTTAAGCCAAGACAAACCCTGACTTTGAACTTTGAACGGGGCAGACGTCAGTGATTGGTGAAAAAAACACAATATCGTTATAGATCGGCCACCCTGCTCTCGGTATCGGCCATTGAAAACCCTGTATCAGTCGACCACTAGTTTAGAGTCTCTTAAAGAACAGTGAAAGCAATGTATTGCTTCTAATAATACAAATGTATTCTTGTGTACAAATGTATTCTTCATGTATTCTCGCTCATGGCAGTTGAGAGAGCAAAATACAAACACATGTCACATAAAATTAACCTCACAACAATACAATACAATGCGTGAAGCTGGCTACATCCAAACTCTCCAATGCATGACTGCTGAAGGGGAAGTGTCGCGTATTAGTGATCGTTCGGTGAGATTTGTCGTCTCAGTCAGAATATATGCGGTCTAGTAGTTGTGTGAACTGCGAAACCTTTCCAGAGTGCTTCACGAAGCACAGCACAGGTGTTCAGCCGTCTTCCCTCTAAGACTTCAGGAATGGCCGGTGGAGCATAACGTGGAGGAGCCTTCCCTGCAAACACAAACCATCCAAGGAGGGCACATCTATCCGTTTCCTATACTGTCAAATGTTTGTTTTGTTTTTTCCCCCGTTGGTTTACTTTTTCCACTCACTTTCTGTAGTCCCAGTCCTGGACAGAGGACCAATTTTGTTTTACAAACTGGGCGGGGGGGGATAGAAACATTGTATTTATGACAACATAGGGACAGCAGTTCCAAATTGATATGAAGTGAAGTAACGCTGTGGGGGAACGATTGTTCCAGAGGAGCAACTCATTCAACGGTACGGACCGAGAAGGCCGGCAGTAGGGTGACGGAGTCCATCTTGTTGATTGACTTCACAGTGGTCAGGCTGTCAGTCACCTTCAAAAGACACGGTAGAAACAGGTAGGGACACCATCAGGACCGGAATAATTCATCAATGATCAGTGTTTTTACATTATGAAACGTCGGAAAATATCTGTACGTTTCTAGCCTCGCGAGATCATCCTCAACTGGTGAGTTCATTGTGTTTCTCTCTGCGGATCAATCAATACCTCGAGCCTATTGACAGCCTCCCCCAAAAAATGATAGGACCAAGCAGCATTAGGGGGAGGGGGTTTCAGTTAATGACCAAGGAATGAGTGCACGGGCTGCCAAATAAAATGAAAATTAGCAATCAATGGAGCAGTCAAAACGGTTTTATCCTAAATTTACTGAAAAGCCATGTTGAAAGAAATGTGCTTTCCTCAGAGGAGAAGATGTTTCTGCAACCCAGATTCATCAAGAGCAAAGAGAGCAAGCGCGTCACTTGGATGGTCCCACGAGGCTATCGTATTAGCCTCGTGGGACCATCCAGATATGCACCTTTTGTGGTTGGAAGCAAAGCAAAAGTGTATTCTCCTCTGAGAAAAGCCTTCCGTGTAAATGCCAGTTTACCTTTTAACATCGTTGTTCAATCAATTTCGGACAAAAGTTGTTTTTTCCCCGAGATCAGAGATCACCAAACAACCCATTATAAAATGATAACAGACATATTATCATATAATGGACATATATAATAGTGTGCCTTGGACAGGTAGTCTGTTTCCGCATGCTCCTTGAGGAGGTCAGCTGGTTTCTTCTCGTATGTCTCCAGATAGTGCCCTGCTCCCTCTGGACTGCTACACAAGAACAGCAAGAAGAGGATCACTGTATTAAAAAAAAAAAAAAGAACAGGTTCCATTGATGTAAGAGCTCTTAATAATTATATAGTGTTTCCCATACATCCAGCAGTGGCACAGCGCCGCCGCTGGATTACTAGCGCCACTGCAATCAGCCATGCAAAAAAAAAAGAAAGGAATTCATGATGTTGGGCACCCCAAATGCTATTTGTTTTATTTATAAACATATGTATCATAGGTGCCCCCTACTGCACCCCCCTCAATTGTTACATTGTCATTATTGTTATTGGAGAAATGTTGACAGCAAAATAGTTTTCTGCTATAGAATAATAACAAACGCATAGTGATACTGTAGGTAGCATTAGGTCATGAATGGCTTTAGGAAGCATAAAGAGGAAAAGTAACTTAATGATAGAAAGTAGCCTACATATTTGATTGTGTAGAACAGAAGCAACAGCATTATGAAACCCAGGCAGTGGCATAGCTACAAATTGCAGACTGAAAGCTGTATTTGTTCTAACATGCCAAAACACAATTGGCTTGTGCACGCTATTGTTGTTATGTTATATTGTTCTGTTGGAATGTATGCACCAGAGACCTACTGGAATCACTGATCACACTAAAACCTCACTGTGCATATCAGCACCGTGCACGTGCACATCAGCACCATGGATGTGCACATAAGCACTGTGCACGCGCACATCAACATAGTGCACCTCACACACACACACACACACCTCAGCACCACTGCTGTAAAAAAATCTTAAGGGAAACACTGAATTTGGTCATCCTTTTTCATTTACAAATCCAGTGCTGAAGTCCTGATTATTCACTTTATTTTGAAGTGCACAGAGGACACATCACAACAGACCACCATTTAACAGCCTGAATCAAACAGTGTCTTCCAATGTTCAAGTACACATTAAGTAGAATGTGTAATCCAAGATGACTGACTGAAATCAATATTGACTACTGGCTGGATTTAAAAGACCATTCCCATATGAATGTAGTTTCTTTGTCTAGTTTCTTTCTATTTCAGTCCTAACTACCTTTACACCTTGATCAACTAATTGAGCCATCGGTGTAGACATGAAACATAAAAAGAAACATTTTACCTTCAAAACAAGGCACACCGTATAATGCCACATCATGCAGCATGAATAATTCAACAAAATATTCAATTAAATGGTATGCTGTCTACAATTGTGCATGATACAAAAGAGCAAACTTGTAAATCGCTGGTATACTCACCGGATCCATACCCCCTGCTGGATCCACGCCCACTCCTGCGTCCCTTCTGTGACATAACGGCAATGGCAGCTTTCCACACGCATGAAGCAAACAAAGTCTGGCGTTTGGCAACACTTTAACGCAAAGGTAATCGCTAACTTATCTGGCGTATGAGTCAAATCTGGGCCATTCTGCCCCACAGAGTCCATTGCCTTAGGGGTGGGGAGGAAGGTATGGCCGTCTGTGGCATCTACTCTGGATAGCAGTTTGGTGGTAGATGGCTAATTAATTAAGTAACAAATAATCATTATGAATTATAAATCCATGAACGCAGGAAACATTACACGTTAAGTGTGCAACCATATGGCATATAGCAACCGCAATAAAGTATTCTAGGCTTAGTATTTAGTGTACATACACCTACTGTTCCGCATATTTAAATCTATTTTTATATGCATCAGTTACTTCTGCTGCATGAAGTCCTGTGACTATTATTTTAAAATGGTTATTTTGTACGCCAGTAATCACAGAGCAATTTTAAAGCAATATAATTTATTGGGTGTGTTCCCTTGGCACTTTAGATAGCTGTTCCTGGTCAGGATATGCCAATGTTTAGAGGGCTAATTTGGTCTCCGTAGCTACTTGCAAATTATTGTATACCAGTTCAGCACTACCCCAAACACCTATAAACTATCTCAGACAACCATTCATCACCCTGGACAACACCATATCCAACGCAAACAAACTGGGATGCTTTCTTTTGTCAATTTATGTGTACAGGTTATTGTTAAACATAGTGTATCGCTGTTGAACAGCTGATAGTGTGAGATGGTAGGCTAATTTTAAAATGCATAATCTCAGTGCTCTTTATGCCATTCTTGTATACAGAAATGTAGTTTCCAATCCACATAGCAATATGACCTGATGATGATGATCCTTTTCATCTCTTTCAATTTCAACCTATATGAATGTATAATTAGTTCAAAGATTGTTCTAGGCAGTTAGCATGACATTAGTATGACCATGAGATTTTCTTTTGCTTCATGTTATATATCATACATTATGTTACACCCCTAATTGATTTTGTATCGGTGGTTGTAGGGCTGAGAACATAAATCCAGCAGATGGTAAACAATCTGAACAAGACAATAGTACAAACAGGTAAAGGTGTAACAATGGTATTTAATGTGCTCTGTGACTCAACATTTACAGCATTTAGGATAGGAAAAGTGGTTGGGAAAGGTGCCAAGTGAACTCAATGAACAAAAGCTAAAAAAATTTAAAAAAAAAAAGCTATACTACACGACAACATTGAACAACAAAAGTACACCCGGTGGCACATGCCTCTAATCTTGTGTTTTTAACAGCAAACAATCCCTTTGTGATGCTAAATGTAAAGGGTACCCCAAACATACCCAGTTTTTTCCCCAAAAGGGAGAACATAAAGGACACGGCCATAAACATACACACAAGGTTGGATTTCAAACAAAAGCTGTGTGGTGCAGAGGTCTGGGCTGTTCAGCAGTCAAGAGAGAGAGCACATGGGAGACGGCAGACATTTATATACCGGTGTTGATTGTGATTGGTTGGCTTGAAGGGCGACCAATCACCCAGGTGGCATCCGGAATGCCGACCAATCAGGGAGAGCACCTGAGAAAGGACATGAGGGAAGAACGACAACAAAACAGAACAGACACTGCACGTACCAACAGCCAATGGATGAGTTTATTCTCTAGGTAGCTTGAAAGCCTACAGTACACTTTAGATGATTCACGACATGTATAGGGAATATTTTTCATTCTACTTCTGTGTCTTTCTGCAAAAATATGTCTTTCTGCAAAAGAAATATATATATATATATAACACATTGAATTTCATAACATGTAGTGGACATGCTACGTTTTTATCAGTAAATAAATAATGATAATAATAGTAAATAATGACTAGATCTTGTGAACACATTGTCATCACCTATAGGGTACCATGGGTGGAGGGCACAGTGAAGGACACACTATATGGTGACAGTGTATTTTCACTTAAAAAAAACAACACAACAAAAAATAAGGTATTTCCCATGGTGTTTCCAGAAAATGGGAGTACAAGTTCCTAGTGCAATTCGTTTCAGCAACAGAGGTGTCTGCACAAACACAGGTTCCCATCATTCTCTGGAGTCCTGTAGTTCTTTTGGGAAACCTCCGGTGGCATTTAATCTTCACAAAAGAACGCAATACATAATTTCAGCCTCCTGCAATAGGACACGAGTGCTGGTGCTCATGTCCTTGTGGAGGTGAAATGATGATAAGGGTCTAATCATGGATCTCATTAGACCTGGCTGTTACTGCTGTCCTGGGTATTGTTTTTTACTGGCGACAATTCTGTTTGGTTAAAACTCTGGCAGTTCTAACCAATAAAAGGCCAACATGTATTTGCAAAAAATGTTTTTGTCTTATCCCCTTTTTTTGGGCAGTGTTCATGATAACAAAGCCGATGTAGATGACATATTTATAGATGTCTTCCTCACTCTCCCTAGTCCCTTTTCTTAAAAAAAAAAAAGAAAACCCATAAGCAATACATGGAGTAGATATAAATGAACACAGGAGCTCTGTGGACGGTTGAGGTATGATATTAAATTATTTAGTTCTCCCCTCTCCATCTGATGGATATATGTGCAAAACTTTTTATCCCTGGCTGGGCGTTCCAAGTAGAAGATCCTCTTAGATAGTAATAGATGATCCACAGTAATGCAGTATGACCTATTCCCCTCAGTATGTTAATATTCATGGTGTTAGGATTAATATTGCCCATTACTTTAAATCACGAGCGTGTGCCATCGGCTCCTTACTGTGCAGGGTGTACTTGCTGCTTCTAGAGTTTTCCGAAGCTCAGTATGGCTGGCTGTAAATGTAAGTGGACACCTTATTGGAACAATGAACATGCATTTATTGAAATTAATACCCTGCCACAGTCACAGCGGGCAGATTGCACAGTAATGTTCATTTGTTTCCAATATATTGTGCTGGATGCAGTCTATTATGTAAGGAGTCTCTTGCACTTACTCCTACATAAAACAATGTGTGATGCCATGAACTCCTCTATGAATGCATCTGTGCAGTACTAAAACAACCTTAGTAGTCCGACTCGGCACATGGTGGTTGGTTGATAAAGTGCACTTATCCAATCTACCTTTTTTATTTTTATTGTTGCACCGATTACAGAATGTGATTTGCTATTTGCGGTTGTTTTTGGTATTATTTTATTTATTATTCTCTCCGGTTTGTCCAACTATTTGAATGATGTCAAAAAAAGAATGTAATGAAAATATTGTCAGTAATTTGAATGTGTTTGTTAACATGGCATCCCAATGTGTCCCAGGGGTGCTAATGATTCACATCATCACCTTGAGGTAGTGCTCTGCTCTCCCTTCCCAGCCATCTTTTGTGACTTGCTTTTCTGTGTGAGTTATTTTGGCATCTGCAGACTCTCTTTACTGACAGCTATTTCCTGTAGAGAAAAGCCCCATGCTTGAAATAGCATCTCTTTATCTTCTGCCTCACCTACACTTCATGAATTACTAATATTTTACAGTGTCTCCGTCCAAATGTCCAAGTTCAAACGGTAAGAATAGTTTGTTCTTTTTTTAAAAAATGTTTGCAACACAGTATTCTACAGTTTTTTGTATATTGTGATATTTTGGGATTCACTCGTTTGCTTCGCATTACTTCACCTTACCTTATGTTGGAAATGGTATTGACTGAGCTGACTGATCTTGCCCTATAATACCAAAAATGCAATACTCAAGCAAAATTATATTATGCCTTTGTACTTTCCATTACACTTCAGTTGTGCGATGAATGGTACATGCCTACCCTAATTTGGACTGCCCATTCAAATAGAAATATAAAAATCAATACATTTTATATGAGCTGTACATGGTTATTATGAGACCTTGTGAGGTGTAGAGGTCAGTGACGTTTTCACCGGAATATGGCCTTTTCCCGGACAATCGTGGAACTGTTCTGAGAAAGACGCATACAAAACGGTTATACATTTTTTCCAGATAGGTTTCAAATGCCTAAAATATAAAGGCTAATTAAAACGAAGGCCTATAACCTCTTCCTCCAGTGCAATCGTCTCCAATTCTGTGCAGAATTGTTTCCGGCTTTCATTCACTTTCGGCAGCCAGAAATCCCATAATTACTGGCCAACGCAGAACTGTGTTATTCTGTGTCTCCAGTTGCAACCTGTTGAGATCGGTCTTCAGTGTCTGCTGAAAGACGGTGATTATGTCATTCAAACAGTAGGTGGCTGCTCCTAGGATGCAGGAAGGAAGAGAAAGTCTGGAGACTTCTGAGTCGCCCCATAATGATGGTGGCGCGATGCCCCGATGTGAAGGGGTAGCTGTTGAAGAGAATGGAAGCCAGTAAAAGGGACCCCAGGAGTGGGGTGACGTGGATGAGTTTTGGTTGGTTGAACACCCGATGGGTCGCAACCTTCTCTGTGCCCAGTACACGTTTTTTTTTTTTTTATGGCAGAGATGAGTCATCCCGGGCCAAAAGGTGGAAGCCACAGGAGATGGTCGTCTTGTTGTTGATGTTGATGAAGAACAGTTGGTCACTTCAGCTTCACGACACAAAATGCGTCGCGTTATAGCGCAGCGAAATTACTGGCCCATAACTACTAGATGTTAAGGATTTAGATCACTTCTATTTAGGAAGGGCGAGGTTCTTGCACTTTTAATTGAATGCTATTGTTTAATATGAGGAGAAAGATAGCTTGGGTTTCTTTTTGCTCGCGCACACAGTCTGATTTACTTGATACATCCCTTGGCTGACACAGTGTAAAGTATTTTTCTCTTCATCTAGCAACTGTACTGACAGTTTAAAATAGGTGGGTACATGAGAGAAATAAGAACTGCCTTGATTCAATGAAGCCATGACAAAGATCCTGAATGTCCTGTGTGAAAAGGCACACACAAAACAGAGCTGCTGGGAGAACATAATGCTTATCTGAGAGGTCTTGATGGAAATATGGAAACATCTGGTACAATCCTACCTGTCCTGGGACCCGGCAGACTCTTAGTTCTTGTTTTTATCTCAAACTTGTGCCTTGTTTTTCAATTTCACCACTACTTATCTTTTTTGTCGGACATAGTTCTGTTGATCTTTCCATCTGGTATTCAGAAAGCCAACATGGAGCTGCAAATCCTTCATGATTTGAATAGTGATGTTTTTTTTGTCATTTCTTCTGAAGGTTATTGCTTGGTATGGGTAGCCAGCTAATTCATGTTAGATATCCACAGTCTCTCTCTCTTTTCCAGTAAGTTGTATTCTTAGTCTAGTTCAAAAGAGTAGCATTTACATGCATTCATCCAGTATAGTCAATCACATTTGACAGTAGTTTCAGTAATTATTTAGCATGCAAGACTGACAGTTGCAGAGTAAAGCCACTTTACGCTCTGACAGGATCGCAATTTGGACTACTTTTGGATTGGATTGTAGAAATGTTATAGAACCCAAACCAGCCACCAGTGTATTTAAATATAATATTTGGTTTGTGACGCTTTGACACTATGGAGTTTATTTAACATTGTTAAATTGTAACATTTTGTTCATCATTCGTTATTGTTTTTTGTCATAGTTTTTTTTGCCTGACAAAAAGTCACATTTGTCACATTTTTTGGCAATCAAATGAACACTGTGCAAAGTGAAATGAGATAAAGAAAGTGAATTGACTTTGTCTCTTTATCTCCTAACAGCACTCTACTCCATCATACTGTTCTGCGTCTTCCTGTGGATCCCCTTTGTTTATTTCTACTACGAAGAAAAGGATGATGAGACCAACAGATGCTCGGTGAGGACTCCTCTCCCTTTTTCGTGGCTGCAATGTAATACAGCTAGTTGCAACACAGACTCAAAATCCTGGTTTAACCTAACCTCCACTGACATTCATTATGCTGAGCTTTGGCCAAAATACAAGCAATTTTAATGGTAACAATAGCGATATCTATTATGGTATAATGTGATGCACTCAACCTATTCAAATTCAACTCATACAAGCCATACAGGCTAAGGACATTTTAAATAAATGGAATCAGAGGTTCTACCAATGTGGTCTAACAGAGAAAAGCATGATTGTTACCTAACTAAAGGGTGTAATTTAAAACACCAGTCATACTTTACATTGGCTGAACTGTTTTTCACAGATGAAATGATATACAATGTCATCAAATATATTGCTTACTGCATAAGATACAAAACTAATTAGCAATTAATTTAGCATTAGTCTTTTGGTTTATTTGCATGTGTTTGTTGCAGTGCTATAATTGTATGTTTCTTGTTTACATGCAGTTATATTATGCTATTATTGATTGCAGTAGTGGTTTGGCAACTTGATGATTTATTCAATCATGTGATTTATATTTTAGTCAAATCGCCCAATAATGGCATGTTTTATCTTAAATACACTCTCCCTGTCAGTCATTACATTGCATTCTGAGTGCCCTCACACACCAGGGACAATTCCAGAATTGGTTGAGCCATGGGTGCTCTGTCTACGGCAACAGGTCCAACTCTTAACTTTAGTTAAAGTGTGGTGTGGGTTTCATCAGCTTCTGTCTTTTCCTTTCATTACAGCAAGTGAAGAATGCTCTGAAGTACACAGTTGGATTTGTCATTGTGTGTGTCGTGCTGCTGTTAATTGGGTAAGTTAAAGTTACATGAAAAGTCCCTGTGTTGGTGGGGTTGTGAAGTGAAGTGGGGTTGAAAGAGATGAGGCTATAGCATTATGTACTTTGTAGTGTCATCAGTCTGACAGTGTCTGATAGCTAAGCTGTACACAATAATATGGAACTTCTACATCGCATGTTTCTTACCTCAATATACCTTGCACAGTGTTTCCCACTGAATTTTGAGAGACTGTGGTGGATGGACTCCAAATGCTCTAGGGGGTCGGGGGCATGCCCCCTCTCCCCGGGGAAAAAAATGCTGATTTATCCAAATGCCTCAATCATCATAAAACTAGATTCACAAAAATGTAAGCCAAATTCAGTGTCAACTTAACTAACAAAATGTATTTGAACCAAAAGCATTTTGATGGGATTTTTACCAATAATATTACCATATCTGTGGAAAACAACAACAAGTGGTTAAGATGAACATCCAAAAACAATTTCCAACAAATTGGAGGTCAGGCTAGACCAGGGGTCTCTAACCTTTTCCCATCCATCTACTTCAACAAAATTGCCATCTGTTTTGTTCAACACTATTGAGCAATGAAATGGGCGTATATCGAACATTAAACTAAAATCACAGCGAACCAAATGGATGCCACTTCTTTTGCAAACAGGTGAAAACATACTTACTGCTGAAAATAGTCCAGTGCAGGTACATCAAGGAACGCCACTCTTTGCTCTGCAATCTTATTGCCAAATCGCATAGCGTTTATTTGATTGTATAATGTTGCAGCTAAAAGTCCCATTTGAACACAATCGGATAATGAATGGGAAAATATGGTGAGTCAGTGGGTTGGCCTTGTCCCAGTCAACATTGTTTTTATAACCTTTGTGTTCAACACCACCTGCACAACAGAAACCTAAAACCGTTGCAGAACGAGCAGCAACAGCCTCAAGTTAAAGTTCTACAATCAAATGTGATCTCTCAAGCATTAAACAGTGCAATGGCAGCCTTTGAGGGAGCGTTTTCTGGCCCTTGTTTTGTTTTTTGTTTTTTTTAATTGTACACACCCTTACTTTTACGGCACTTGGAAGTGTTGGACTTTTTAAAGACTGGGGGAATTGAGGTTCTTTTTTGAAAAGCTGGATCCATTGTAGCTTGTTCAGGGGTATTGTTGGTGTAGTCACTTGATTTTAAACAACATGATAGCTTTTCTCTTGGATTGCTTCTCTGGTACCTGGGAGACATAAGAACAGGGTTTGCTGACTGCTCATTCGATTGGTTCTTGTGTGGTGATACAAAGCTTTTGATTGCAGCCTATTAGCTGACAAGGGTTTAAACTTTTCAAAGCCCCACTTTGCTCTCTTTATCTGCAATTTTTCTACGTGTAATACTTATTAATTTAAAAGAAAAATGTGAACCATTGCAGTCTCCAAAATGCACTGGTGATTATGAAACCACTCATTAAAGTATGGAATAAGTTATAATTATAATAAAGCGTGAAAACAAGATCCATTTACCCAATAATCCCAGAGCGTAGCCAGCCAGAAAGTGGGTGGACACAGAGAATACCAGGTGGGTCTTGCAAATCCAAGA
>OMNS01000855.1:0-10018 GCA_900303225.1 Laemonema laureysi | reverse complement strand
GTCTTCCCCCGTTCCGGCTCATTAGTTTGTGTTGCGATAGCCCTTGGTAGACGCGTTCTTTGCTCTGCACCTAAAAGCCCACTTAAAAGTATTCTATTGCTGCATACAACTATAACTTTCCCCCCAGTCAGAAACCTTCTCTTCAGCATTAAAACTACTGCGCTTCTGCCTAAAGAAAACACTTGATAATTAAACGATTCCAAGCATCCATGGATATTGATGTTCACCATGAAATGGGAGGAGAGGTCGGGGGGGAACCACGATATTAAAATGCGATTCTGAACACACACGCATGCACGCACACTCCAGACTAAACCTCCCGAGGCCAACGCGAAACACAAACAAAACACTCAAACCACCGCCGCCGCTCAAACAAACGACTCACTCACGCCGACGGGAGGGGAAAAACACGACACCACGCCTAGCGGGGCTCGTGGGGAGAGACTCACGTCTGAAGACTTCCCGCGCGCGGAGCCAGAAGTCCTGCTTGGCCAGTTTGCTGAGGAGGGCCTGCAGCAGGCCGGCCTCCGCCTCCAGCCGCCTGCACAGCATCAGCTCCGCCACGTCCGACGCCACGGGCAGCATCTGCCTCTCCAAGCACGCGCGCAGGTGAGCGTTGAACACCGCCGCGTACTGGGAAACGTCGACGGCCTCTGCAGAGAAAAATGAAATAAAATGGTCACACGCACGACTGTCCGGATACGAATAAACCTGATAATTGCCGATCCCGTGTGTCCGTGTTCTCTTACGCGCTTCTTCTTAAGGGCTTTGAGAGAAAAAAAAACGTTTATCATGAATAACTTGCGGGAACTGTTTTTGGTGATACAAGTCGAGTGATCGTATTCAAAATAATGAGTCATTGCAGCGTGCTGGGGGAGGGGAGGGGGGGAAGTGGGTCGAGGGGGAATTTTACTTGAATGAAAGAGGTGACAGCAGCCTCGTTTGACTTTAATTCAGATTTAAAGTAGGCACGTTTTGTCACAATACATTTTAGGTATTGTGTCAAATCTCCTGGGAACCCTCTTCATCATCTCAAATCCTTTCGTTTTTCTATAGGGATATAAATCCCGAGTGGACACGGCGCTCCCTCCCTCACCGTGGGGCTCCCTCCCTCACCGTGGGGCTCCCTCCCTCACCGTGGGGCTCCCTCCCTCACCGTGGGGCTCCCTCCCTCACCGTGGGGCTCCTGGAGGCCGGGGAGGTTGGAGAGGACCTCCAGCGTGTCTCTGTGGGACGTGTTCTCCGCCAGCCGCATCAGGAGGTGGGTGCGTTTCTCCAGGTCGCTGGGCTCGCAAGGCCAGGAGCGCGAGGCCAGGAACCACTCGTTGTCTTCCATGGCAACGAGACAGACGGTGGGAAAGTGAGGCGACACTGGACAACACAAGTCCTTTTTCCTCTTGCCAATTGCTTTTGAGCCAAACCAACGGAGCGTCGTACACACACCGCAAAACTAATCGTCAAACAAATGAGTCACACAGTAGTAGGGCAGTTTCCATCAGAATGATGAAACACGGGTTTGTCTGTACATGCATCCCGTTTACTCCTCCATGCTCCAGGACGTCCATATACCTCGGAGCGTGTTGAGCGCCCCCTCTATGCTGCCACTCAGGAGGAAGAGCTCCGTCGCCACGGTGACCAGGCAGCAGCGAGACGCGGCGTTCTCGTTGCCAAACAAGCCCTTCAGCGTCGAGAAGGCAACCTGGACGCTGGACAGAATCTCCACCACCTGCCGACCCTGCTCACACATACACGGGAGCCGCAAAACGCACAGCATTTGATATTCACACGCTAGTCTAACTGTGTTTTATTTTTATTTGTTTTAAACCTTTTCCCAAAGGTGTATTGAAAAGCACTTGGCAGTCATCGCAGTACATGTGGAGATGAAGCGCCACTTTGCAGTTTCATTTGAAATAAAGTTTGACTACAAATAGTTTCTACAAGTAGTAACAGAGCAGGGGACTTGGAACAAACAGATGCACATACAATTGGCATCGAGTGTTAATGCATATGATTATTGTACTAACACACACACACACACGCAGACAGACAGACTACCTTAACCCACTGGTGTGTTCTGTGGTATCTAAGCATGAGCGAGACCCCGATGCGGCCGAGGGTGGTCTTCATGAGGTCATCGTCACACTCGTGGCAGACTGAGAGGAGAACCAATGAAAACAAAGGTGACTGGGAACGCCAAACGCAGCTGCTACACACTTATTTGCTTATTTGCCAAAAGGTTTAGCGCGTCGTTACATGTGTCCGCGAAGGAGGCTAAGGGGACGGGCAGTTTGTTGTTGCTCTCGGTCAACAGCGCCACAGCGATGCGTCCGCTGAGCAGCTCCAGGTCCTCGGGGGGCAGGCCGGCCCGGCACATCGCCTTGAACAGCAAGCCGAGGCGCGGCCAGTTCTTGTGCTTGCCGCACAGCTGACCCCAGAGAGAGACGGAGGGGAGACACAGTCAGCACAAGTCACATGTTGTCCCACCCCCGGGTGTCCTTACAGACAGTGGGCGCCTATTTAAACGACCCCCCGTGTGGTGGGACGGGGGGACGGGACGACGAGCTGGGCCCCCCAAAAACAAACCTCCACTTCCACAATCGCGTGGGCTGGGTTCAGACTTCCTGGTAAGACATTGGTGGTGGTGGTGGTGGTGGAGGTGGAGGGCAATAACCTTTGGAAGTACAGAACAAACGTCTTTTAAAAAAAACAATGTCGCTTGGCAGTTGGGGACATTGAACGGCGGGCGGAGAGCGGAAGGGACAGGCGTGTGGACGTTCCACTCACATGTGGGTGCCTGGCGTCGGCAACAGAGCGTTACCGTGGAAATACCGTGGACCCGTCTGGGCACCGTCCACACTCGGCGGCAGGCCTGTGACGGACACCTGGGAGACCGCAAACTGTAACCACCGTGCCGGGAGGGGAGTGTGTGTGTGGGGGGGGGGATGTCAGTACAGTGACCAAAAGGCAGAGATGCAATTCGACAGGGCAGGAAGGGAGGCGTGTGCGTAAGCTGGCCGGGGTACCTGGGATGTGAGCCTCATGAGCTCGGGTCCGATGGCAGCGAGTTCCTTGTCTTGCACCGCGTTGAAGAGCTCCAGCAGGAACTCGGGTACCGGCTGGTCGGGTTGGAGAACAGCGACGTGTGACGCGCAAGCGGGTTTATCGGAACTCATGGCAAAACGTCGGCATGGTAGTCTGCGAGAAGCCGTCCTAAGAACGGACTCATTTTAAATTTCCACAGTTCATTATCTAAAATATTTTATGTTGTTTGGTGGGGTGCAGGCCACAATTTATTCATCCCAACTGTACTTCTAGGCCATTTCTAAACTATTGTCCGTCTTTGCCAGTAGATAACGCTGAACTAAACCCTTGTAAAATTATACTTGTATAATGAAGTAAAAAAACGAGAATCTCTTAAAAAACAACAACAACCACACAGCAGAGCAGCCGGACCGAGACCAGCTCACCGCGATCTTGTGCGCGAGGCTGACGTTGAGGACGGCGACGACGTCCACAAACAGGCCAGCCTTGAGCAGTGCCCACAGGAGACGGGACATCGCGTGGTGGGAGAAGAACACTCCTGGGGAGTTCTTCTGGTAGTAGTCTGTGAACACAGCGCCTAGAGGGCGAGAGACACAGCAGGGAAGGGAGGGAGGGGGGAAATATAATAACAGGAGACGTCAATCGGTTCGTTTAACATTAATAGAAACCAAGCAACTAACTTATTACACTTTCATTGTCGATTAATGCGTCTGTAATTACTTTGAGTAATTGATTCATTATTTAGTCCGTGTAATACATAATTTCAAAACGCTCATCCCAAGCAACGTCGTTTATTTGCTTGCGTTGTCTGACAGCCAAGATAATGGCTTCATTTTCCTGTTTCAGCGTTTCCCCAGCACATGCATCCAGCAGCGGTGGAGCGCCATCAGACTGTTTTTTGTTGTGGTCATTGTTTACTCGTTCATTCATTGTGAAATTATTTGTCATTATGGGGAGACATGCCAGAGCACCACAACCGGAGCACTGAAAAACACTGATATCGGTACACTGCTTTGGACGGGAAAAAACGTACTGGCTTTTTGCAGACACAGCGGATTCATGCAGAAGCGTAGGACGGTCTCTGTACAGAACTAAGGAAGAAAGCACACGTCCCCTTTTACACTGGTGTGAAGATCATAGCCCTGCAGAGGGCGTTGATACCCAACCATCCAATCATTTCCCTTGATCCAGTTGTACACATTAAAGGAACAAAACATTTAAATTATATATATATAATTTTTTTTTAATGAAATTGAAGAGAGCGGCAACAGACATCAGGAGCCGGTTTCTTCCCTATTTTTTTTGTTTTGTCTTTGGTCAAAACTCATCATGACAGCATAACATCTTTTTTTTTACATCTCAATTGTTAAAAAAATAAATCTGCTTACCTTCTCATCCCCTTCAACAGGTGCGTGTAGGTATCGACAGACCTTGAACATACACGACAGCGTCTCGCTGAAGTAAAACCTACAGTACTAGAGGTACAGAGCAGAGGTCAAAGGTTACATACGTACCTCCATTTTCCCTGGTTCCCGGGGCACTGGAATTTTGGCAAAAAAATGTAACCAAATTTCAACTTCAATAATGTTTTTTAATCATTATTGTCTTGTCTGAGTGTTCTGGAGCCCCCTACAATGTACACTGCCCACTAAAGGAGGACTAATTGTTTAGGATTTGGTTAAAAGCTTCAAACTTAAAAGAATTCCACCCAACCAACCATTTGTATGTTCTTATCACTTTGTAGATAAAAAATAAATAAATAAATGTATGAGTGAGACATCATTGGAAAGCTTTCCGGACAGCTGGCTTCTCATATTTGGTGATGTTGTACGCGGTCATGATGCACGCAGACAAGCAGTCTTGGACCGTGATCAGGGTTCCCAGGAGACGAGTCGGCTAAATAATAACTCAAATCATTTGAAATGTCCCTGTGTGCGCGTGCTCAGGTCATCGTCCCACTTCACGATGGTGGTAGGAGGAGGTACACCAATACTGTCCGTTCTCCATTAACATTAACAGGGGATGTTCCCAAATAACGTTCACGTTTTCTATGCGTTGTTAGCCATGAGATCTGAGGGAAAACGCAGTGCAGTCACGCCGGCATGCTAGAGTACTTACAGAGCTAAACTGGTGCCGCCTACCCAGGTCCTCTTTGGTTTTCAACTTCTGTCCTGGAAGAGTAATCCATAATAAATATCTTTTATGATCAAACAGTCCCTTGGATGCAAAACATTGTGATGAAAGGCTGCGGTCCCCACCGCTCCTTGTTAGCAGGGGTTCTTCTCAAGGGCTTGACATCTGAGTCTACAGCTCCAGTGCTCCGTCTTACCTTCAGGTACGTCGCGGTCGACTTTGCTTGTGGTCCTGGACCCGGGGGTGCAAACCTGCACGGTGCTCCACTCACCGTTGTCCCAGTCCTTGCTTCCAAGTGAATTAAACGGGGGGGCCTGAATAGGTGTGGGGCTACGAACAGAAATAAAAACACCATGAACACCACATGTCGACTTTAAATCAAGCCTACTGCACGGCCCTACACAGAACGGTTGGTGTATTTACCCGTCAGAGGCGTCCCCAACTTGGTGGTTGTTGTTGTTGGCGTCCAATTGATTCTGTTATCGGAAAAGTTAAAATAGATAATGACTCACGACTTGGGAGGTTAATCCATATCACTTTCAGATCTCAATTTAAAAACACACCTGTCCAATAACTGGGTTAGCGGGGGGGAAGCCGGTGCTTGGTGTTGGGGAAGGGGTGGCACGCCATGGTCTGCTGTCGCTCTCCTCTGTAGCATGCACACATGCACGCAGCATGGTCAACACCCAACTGTGTACCACGTGCTTCAAACTGTTTAAACATCTGTAAATACTAGCCACACCTTTAACTGGATCAGCCAATAGAGAACTTATGGAGAATTGGACTGCCGCAGGAGTGACACTGCGAAAACAAAAACACAAAATACTATTTGATAAAGCATCTTTCAAAACCTGCACAATATTTTGCCTTGTGTCAGTAACGAGTATTCCAATCTAATAGGGAAAAAAATACCTTTTTTTGGCTCTGCCTGCTCGCGAAAGCGATCCACCAGTTGGGAATTTAGGAGGCCCTGCACTCTTCAGAGGGCCCAGCTTCAACATGTTCTGCTTAGACAGGTTACCAAACAGATCGGGGTCGTCCTGGACCACATCAACAAGCAGTATATCGTGCTCGTAGGCTGTGATCTCATCGAGGACGTCAGTCTTCGAATCCAAAGACGCCTCAACACAAGCTTCGGTTTCTACCGGGCTCCTCTGGTTTGGCAGGAGACTTTTATAGGACGGCCTGGTTGGCGAGGAGAGAGGAGAGAGCGGTGGCCAGGGTAGGGACAGATCCGTGTAAGTCTTTGAACACTGTTCCACTGGAACACTATGCAACAAGGCCTCCTCCCGACCAAAGAGTGGGCCCTCATTGGCAGAGGTGATTTGGAACATTTCTGCTTTAGTGCGAGTGTTTTCTCGAGTCACAATATAGGAGTCGCATGAATAAAAAGAGTCAGAGTTGTGTGGAGGCGCGGAGGAATGAGTACAACTTGACGACTCGGTGTAGGCGACACCGAGCTCATGTCTGGCTGAGGAAAACGAGGAGCTTGGCAACGGGACATCTTTGTTCAAGTTAGCAAACGCAAGTGGCCAAGTGGAACATGGCATCGCTGAGAAGCTGCCCCTGTCCTCAGGTGTAGAAATCAATCGCGGGGAGGCAGCTGCTCCATCACTAACACTGGGACTGAGAAGCGAAGGATTTGGGAGAGGAGTAGGAACTGGGATGCTGGGTGTCTCACGTCCACTTCTCAGCCATGGAGATCTTTTTACATTATTGGGTCCCATCTGTGAAGACATGGGCAGTGGTTCTTTGCTGCCACGAAGGGATGAGGCCAACTTCTTGCCTGTTGTGTCCAAAGCGCAGCAATTTTCTGGGGGAAAGCATTTTTCCTCCGCTGCTTTTCCATCTTTCTGGTCTTCCCCTTTCTCTACATTTGACCGTTTGACTTTGATTTCCTCAACGGTCGATGTCGTCGAATTGTTTCCATTCCCTGGAGCTTCGAGGTTTCCGAGTGACGACAGACCACCCAGCCCTGCTAGATGGGGTGTCTTCGGACCCCTGTTGGAGAAGGGCCAGAAGACGTACGTGCGCGCGCAAGAAAAATACAGTTTCTTCAAATAGACTCTTGTTCTTTGGCATGAAAATTCCTCCACTTCTTGTCCCCCATCCGAGGACGCATCCAGCCCACTTTCCTCTTGAATTGCGACGTCTTCCCTGTGACCGTCTACCTGACTGCAGGCCAGGGAGTGGGGACGTTGCTCTTTCACCCGCACGTCTTCAGAGTGAGTGGACATGACCGTTGAATCAGAAGGTGACCCGCTGCCCGTAGACCTCATAGACCTCGTCGCTCCACTGCCTCCAGTGGCCATCTCTGATGGCTCACTATAAACGGCATCCTCAACGGGCTGCTGGGGAATCACAATGCCACTGCCAGTACCATTGCAGAACTTCAATGTTTTGCCTGCACTCGTCTCTGTCGACCACAGTGTGTGGTCATGTTCTGCTGCGGGGCCGTCCTTATCGTCACCCAACGTCTCCAACCCCTGGCTGATCAGAGGCTTACCTGGTAAGAAAGAAGCAAAACAATGTGCAGATGTTTCACTTGTGTTTTGTTTCCCAAGCAGGACAAGTGTGAAGTCTCCACAGTTGTACACCGTGTCAGGCCTTTATTTTCATGGTCACCCAGATTTAGATATTGACAAGAGCTCGTCCGAGCTCTTTGGTTGTTACCATCGCTTTTCTTAAATCCATCTTGGAAGCCATGTGGAGAGATTGGCTTCAAGCGAACACCAGCTTTCGACTCCTGCTTGAAGCAATGCACCGACTGGGTCTTGAACACCTCTGGCAACTTATAGCAACCATCCTGTCTACATTGATCACATCTCTGGGAAATGTCACAAAGATTTATCTTGGGGTATTTGCCTATATACATCGCTATCGTGGAGGTAACTGGAGCTTTCTTACCACACTTCTTTCCCTCAGGAGTGGATTTACAGTCGCCATGTAATCCACAATCGGGTGTTAGCACAGACCTTACAGCTCCCTCTTCACCAGGGAGTTCACTGGAGCTTGGGTGAATCTTGCCATTTCTATTAATGTCTGCAGAGAAGAAGCAAACGTTGGTCAAATGGTGTAATTTGTATTCATTTAGCCAACCATGGATAATTGACATGTACAACAATATACTTTATTCAGCATTTTCATTTAAAATTTCTGGAGGCTGAGTAGCACGCAGCATATTTAAGACAGATATTTCAAACCTGTAGGTATACGTTAGCAACATTTATAATAGGTGTAAGCTAGTCCGCTAGCCAATACTAGCTTACCAGCAGACAATATAGGTTACGCTAAACTAGTCATTTACAAACATTTAGAATTGCGTTAGTGTTCAATTTTGAGTGGTAGTGTATGGTTGTATACGGTACATAATGAACCTTACTTGAGAATCCAGTTGAATGTATTTTTTTCCCTCTAAGAACTCGGACGGGATCTGCCGCTGCAACCTGTCGCTCACACCAAGCGGATCTTGGTGGCCTGACTTTCCCTTTCGCATATCGTTCCCGCTTTACTTTGCGTTGACGATTGCCTACCGCTAGATCATCCACTTTACCACCGATACTAGTCGTTTCGGCGCTATTTAACGTCGAGTCGTACGTATTACGTGACCTCTCGAGGATTGGTACATGTGGTCTCGCGCCAACGAGCTTGCTTTTGCGCGGCCGTGCTCTACAAGCACGCGGGGTCGAGCATTCCATGAGGCGTTTTAGTTTGTGCTCCAACTCTCTCGCGTTTATTCCGCGCTGTGCGCCAGCCGCGTCTAGAGCTATTTTAGCTGGACTCCAACACATGGTACAACATAACCTTAATCTACGGCATACTTCTGTGACAACCTTTAACCTGCACCTACTTCTGGTGTTCGGGCCACTCTGCTCATACTTGCCTCTGGTGCAAGGTCCTTCTAGTTTCACGACACCGGGTCTCCCACTGCGTTCGAAATATTTTGTCTTGGTCGGCCTCATAACTCCTCGGAGTGGCGAGCGTTTCAAGTCATCCTCAGCTGCATTGGTTTTTGCGTCGGTCTTTGCACCCGAAAGACCATTTTCCGGGATCATTTGTTCTATTAGTTGAGGTCTTCGAAGTTCGTTCAACGTGACTTTAGATGTGCCAATGACAAAATTGGAGGTCCGTTGGACTCAACTGTTTCTGGTCTGTACGGTGACAGTGGCAGTCAAATCACTTCACTTGCTGAGATAGTTGGAGATCCGCTTCCGCCTCGGCACCAGCTGCATTGTAATTATGTCTAAGTAAAACTCGATTTGAGAGCATGTTGACTTAGGCTTCGAAATAAAATATATTAACACAGTTCTTACATGATACTCAAAAGCTGCCAAAACGACTAGCATGCGAGTACTACTGCGGACTGCAGAGAATTTTCACGACGCAACTTTCATGTGTCGAATTAGCAACTTAATATCGCAGTGGTCGTGGATGTTAATTAGGCCCCCTTGGCTATTAACTGAGTAGTACACATTTTACACATTAACCCTAACCCTGAAATAACGAAATAAAATCAATATCCCCTAGCTATCCTCATTGCACTAATTGCTAGCCTAAGTTACTTTTCCGTGTTTCATCTAGAGTGACTGACACGTCGGGATTGTAGTCGCTACTCCACTGCGCATGCGCATCGTATTGCCAACTAGAGACCAGACCAACATAACATTTTACCGCAGCAGTTCGGCTACTGAATGTATATTTTTGGAGACATTAATGAAGCCACCTGCCAGAGACTGTTGAGAAGTGAGGACGCCACACATCCTTAAATTGTCTCGACTACGTTGCATGAACCAGAACTGCTTGTCATGTTGGGGTTGTGTTAGCGACAGTGTACGCTATATCG
>OMNS01000847.1:9111-22264 GCA_900303225.1 Laemonema laureysi | reverse complement strand
TCTTTTTGAGTAATTTGAAAATCGTTACTGAACCAATATCGGTTAATTTCTGTCAATACATTACATTACATTACATTACATTACAGTCATTTAGCAGACGCTTTTATCCAAAGCGACTTACAATAAGTGCATTCAACATCGGTAGGCAAGACAACTAGTTACCAGAAATCATAAGAGCATAGACAAGCCTGCGTATTCCCCCAGTGGAGAGTTCATGTGTAGGAGTTAATTGATAATTAATAGTGTTAACTTTAATTATTGTTACAGACAATTATTTGAAATCTATTATAGATTGGTAGCATGTTTGAATGACAAGTTTAATTTTCTTGTCTATGAACACAAATGCACCCCCCTGTTGTCCCCAGAGAGACGCACCACAGCACCAAGGTCACAGCGATGACGCCCCTGCTCACACACCCAAGTCCCCATCACCCGACGGCCCCAGCAGCGCCGTCACCATGGCGACCATCAGCGGCATCGATATCGATATCCAGCCTCAGCGGCTGGTGGGAGGGGAGGAGCCGGCCGAGAGTCCACCCCAGCAGCCCCTCCCGGCGGCCGCGTCCCGCTCCCCGGACACGGTGCAGCCCGTCACCACCCCGGCCTCCAGGAACCGAAAGCACAAAAGGAAACCAGATCCGTCCCGGGGGCCTCTCCCTCTGCACCCGTCTCCTCGCGACGCGTCGGGTGATGGGAGCGGCAGCGGAGGAGGAGGAGGAGGCGCAGGGGGAGGAGGGGAGGAGAGGCGGAGGAGGAGGTGGTTGCCCGGCCATTCGCCACCTGTGCAAGCCCCAACGGATAGGCAAGCAGTGAAGCCTCCACCAGCCCCGGGTGCAGACGATACCATGGAGTTACTGCGAGAGGCAGCGAGGGAGAACCCTGAGCTGGGTCTCACCGCCACTCTGAGCGCCGTTGCCGTCGCCGTCCCTGAGCAGAGCTCTGTAGAGCAGGCACGCTCGGAAGGGAACGAGAATGAAGCATCAGAGGTGAAGCTGGAGGCCGGACATGACACCGTGGTCCTCCTCGGAGGAGGAGATAGGAGGATAATAGAAGATAATCCCTCCAACGGCCACGTGAGTGATGGACGCCGGTTAGTTTGAACCGCGTGTATGAATGACTGATCTCCATTCGGCTGAATCCAACCTGCTTCTGCTTCTACAGGAGATCCTAGAATCCACGGAAAAACTCCTGGAGCCGTTTTCTGCCGTTTCAGTTCTGGTGAGAATTAGGAATGTTGGACTTGTTTTGGTTTAAACTTTGGATTTGATTGCATTGTTGTGTTGTTCCATACAGTGTTTTTAATTAAGGAGAACAAACATCCCAGTAATTGTTTCTTTAGGAACCGCATGAAGACAAGCGGCCACCCTCACATGAAGCGTTGGGCGGCCCTAACCTCTCCTTGGAACCGACCGTCTCCCAGCAGCACAGACCGAGGGAAGCTGGACTCACGCCAGCGGATAAACCTAAGGTAACTAACTACTAACTAAAGGTACAGCGACTAACACGATGCACCACAACAGAGCTGCCCCGTTCCATGCTAATGCAAGGAGTAAGGATGTTATGAACTATGGGGGTTTTGTTTTCATAGTATTGCCATGTGACAGATGCCCCCCCTATGCCATCAGGCATCCTCAGAATTTCTAGTGTCAACGCGATGCTTTTCAAATGAAAACATAACATTAAGTATGATCATCTTCAGAAGCTTCACAGTATACTTCTTAGCCTAAATATTTACATATACATCTCCTCTTTGTTTCCTCTGCTTGCTGGCACCCATTAGTCCAGGGTGGCCTCTACCAGGCCGCTGCCCCCCCCTCCAGCTGACACCCTGGCTGGGGACCGGAGGAAGAGGAGCAGGGTCGGCACGGAGAAGAACAGAACCACCATGGCATCCCTTAGTCCCTGCAACGAAGGCCTACTCCCACTTCCACAGGCAAGAAGGGACTGGGGGACCACTGGATGTTGGATATATTATAACCATGTATATATATTTACATTTGATTTATTATTTCTTTTAGGAGCGTCCTCTGTCTGCTAGAGAGAGGAGGAGGCTGCGGCAGTCCCAAGAACAGGCCATCCAGTCGGGTGAATACATCGTTCTTGTCTCCTTTTGTCCATAAAGAAGAATGAGAACTAAAACAGTCAAGTAGAGCGTGTCTGCCCCAGGTAGACAGCAGGAAAGTGTTGGCAGGTAGCCTCGGAAAATACAGCCATGAGAAATTAGAAATGAGAAGCTCCTAACGTAGCTGAATAATTGATTTAGCCACTTACTGGTTTTAAATTACTCGTATCATACTATTCTTTTGCTTGCGATAAAAGAACAATGAACCTGATCTGATAAATTATCCAGAGGTTGTCTCTGCGCTCACTCTAGTCTCCGTCTTCCACAGTAGTTAATGCTGTGAGACGGGCATCTCATGACGTCACTTCCTGCCAGAGCAAGTACCAGGATGTCCGAGCTTGCAGATCTGTTTCTGAGTCCGGCGAAGCTCTCGGTCAGGTAGACATCTTCTCAATTTCAATTGTCGTTCCACGGAAGCTCGTCCGAGCTGCGTCCTTCGTGAATAACGAGGCATGTTTCACTGCAGAACGAACGGTTACATGGACGGCGGTCCGATGAGGAGGACTGCAGCTCGTCCACCAGCTCCACGGAGCGCTCAGAGGGAGACGGCAGAGAAGGGTGAGGGCAGTGAACACGGCGGGAAAGAACACAACGCAACGTACTGCGTCAAAAATGGGTTCACAGGCCAAAAAAACGAAACATGGAACCACCGCTGAGCCAACACATTACTAATCGTCCATGCAATGATCATTTCCCCCTTCTTCGTTCCTTCTGTGCAGGAAGAGTGAATCTACGGACATGCAGGATCTGGTTCAGATGATGACCCAGACATTACGAATGGATGGCCGAGATGGTGTCAACGACATCATGTGCGGAAGCACTGCCTTGCCAGAGTTTAAACTCAACAGGAAGTACAGGGACACGCTGGTGCTGCACGGGAAGGCCTGGGAGCAGACCAACTTTCCACTGAACGATTTACCCATGGGTGAGCTGGACACTTTGAGGGTCCTTATGCCATCACATATGTTGTGATGAGAAGTCATTTCTTGTGGACACTTCTTGACAGTCAACGTATTTGACTTAATGGAGCATGATCATGGGAAGGCACACAGGCAGCATCTACTCAGCATCTTCTGAGAGACAACGGGTGTTCATGATTCTTATAGGGAAACTTTCCTATCATGGGCAGTAACAAAAAAGGATTTTAGGTCTGATATTAACAAAACAAAGGTGAGGGGAGTGACCATTGTGACTAACATCAGATCAGTACTATTACTACTGATCTTGGATACATGGCATTAATAAACAGGTACATTGGGCCTCGAACCCAGAACCTTTCAGCTCCATTACGCCTCAACACCTAGACTAGACCTTTTGAAGTACCTTTTTCCTGTTGTAGGCTCCACATCGGGACCGGCAAAGATTCGTAGGGTCATCGAGGGCCTGAGGACAGACCTGGTGAAGGGTCTGGGGGTCAAGCTGCTGGACAAAGTCCTGGAGCTCATGGAGGAGGAGGACGACAACAAACTAAAAGTAGGACTCGAACTAAACAAAAACCGCTCATACGATGCGCGACACATCGGCCAGTAAACCACAGAGGGCTAATAGAAAGTATTGCATTTAATTAGCATGCTTAAGTTCCTGTTTTAATTTAAAATCTCTTGACGTTTGCCTTTAAATTAAACAACAGAGTGTTACGATTGGGTTTGAATTGGTTATTCTGTTTCATGTGTCTACTGCTTAAAAATGTCATGGAGAGTACATTTATTAATACCGGTTATCTCAACTCTTGTGCTTTATAGAGCTCTGATTTGCCTTCACCCAATATCAACTTGAACCCCTGTCTCACAGGTGTGCCTTTGTGAACAAATGGGAGAGGAGAAATACCAGGCCTACGCTGTGATGGTGAGGCAGCTTAAGTTCTTTGAAGACGTTTCCTTCAAGGGATGAAAAACACAAAATCTATGGCCAACCCAAGACGATACTGTACAGTTGTTCTTATGTGAAATATGTGAAATTATGTTGTATCATTATTTTTGCGCAGAAATACTGAGATATGTTTAGTATAATAACTATGCAATGATTCCTGAGTCTTTAGACTTGTTTTGTTAGCACGGCACTTGTTCTTATAGCAGTAGGTGCTACTATAAAGTTTATAATTTTGTAACTTAAGCTGGAATGCAAGCTATTGTTGAAATGCTGTACCTCTTCATGAAGGACGTAGATCACATGTGTACTGCTTTTGTAAAATATACACAAGTTCATGTAGATGTACTGGGGTTATCTACGTTAAACCGTATCAAATAAATGTTAGGCATTTGTTACCTTTTTCAGATTAACATGCTGACGTTTTTGCTACAATAACCACTACATGCATCTTTGACATACATTTCCTCCACCATCCAAGCAGTAGTGGGCCAAAACCACCAAACATACAAGTTTGAACACAAAGCACGTTAGTTTGGATATGAAAAACTCACCTGCTAGAATACCAACAGCAACCATTGATCTTCCCTAGCCATCAGAAACAGTTATATTCTAGCCAAGAAATTAATATGATGGGTTTCCACTTTTTTTCTGAGCTTTTCAGTTTGAATATGCAATGATTTAGAATCTTCAGAATCTGTTGAAGCTGCTGTGGGTAAGATCTGAGAGTTGCAAAGTGAGAAGTGTTGCATTCACACACCTGTGGTGGAGCTATGATAACACCATGTGATTGCCAGGCAAGATGGATTCCCTGAACCAACCAAGGGAAGAGATGATCTGTTCAGATATTCTCACAGAGCATTTTGCTCACTAATAGCCGACTGGTGGTGGCTATGGCACTTCTAACAAATTACACTGAAATTATAGGTCTTATAATCATACCTACAGCACCTTGAAGTATTGTATATGAATAGAAACTAAACCTAATTGAATTAAGGCCAATTTACACAAACATCTTTAGAACAGTTGAAGATTTACTCATTTTAACAGACAATTCATCACCAAGTGACAAACATTGTAACAAAGTCAACATTCAAATGTGAATCAAAATATCCTCCCTTACAAAAATCACACCAAACAAATGTATTGGGGACAACCAGGTGTGGAACCGATTACTTGTGTTTCTTCTTCTTGAGAGTTTCTGGTTTCTGAGCGGTTTCTGCAGGGCTCTCAGGTAGCGCTGGCTGCCAGGCCAGAGGGTTCCTCCTGTACATTGGCCATGGAGGCAGCGTCAACTAAGAGGACAAAAGGGGGGAAAGGAAATGCATGTAGAATTAGGTTCTTCATCTAATGTATAGGTTGGTTTATGTATATTGGCTTTGTAAAATGTTGAAGAAGTTTGAAGAAGAGAAAACAACTTACCACGCAAGATATAGCAAAACCAGCCAACACTATATATACCGTCCAGCCAAACTGTTCGATTACCAGACCATAGACAAACCCGATCACCTGGAACACAATCCACAAGCATAACAGTGAACTCATATAATACATGCATACATCGTGTATGCAAGTGTGTGTGTGTGTGTGTGTGTAAAAATATAAATACTCATGGTTTTATTACCGCAGAGACAAGTACTATGCCCTGGAAAATCTGCTCAGCCAACTTCTGGCCTTTATAGTCCTTTAAACAAATGAAAAACACCAAGTCAGTGAATGAAATATAGTGAAGTATAGTCAGTGACATATAGCCTACGATAGAATCACAGAAAAGGTACAGATACAGGCCAGAAAAAAATATCGTTTCATATAGATGAACACATAGAGCAATGATGTTTGCACGGCGCAGTACGGGCAATCAAAAAATATGAATGTTACGAACATTAGAAAAGCGCACACATACACACAACTATGCTGAACGACTGTAACAAGGTTAATAAAATAAAATAGTACAACGAGTATGTATTGAGACATCAAAGCATGGCAAGCATGATACTCATACGAGCGAACAAAAGCATGGAATCGTATACATTTTAAGCAGATACACCAATCAGAAGTACTTGAAAACGCACCATATGTGTTGGAATGGAGTTGAATTTGGAAAACATAGTAATGAATTATAACGACAATTCTCGCATTAAGATATATTTGACTTCCTGTATCCAAACGATACGTATACCAATTTGTGCAGGACCTAAAACGAACTGCGCATGTTAGCAAATGGTTAACCAATCAGGATTGACTACAACGCAGTAGAAACCGTGATACAAACTAGCGTAGCAGTAGCGCCGTTTAGCTACAAGTCTGCGATGGATGGTCCAAGTACTCAGGTCGTCCAATAGATTGCCTAATACCAGCACAACTCGTGTACTCACATATACATTTTAAACGGTTCTAAATTATTGTAAAATAGGAGAAAGTAGCTGAATATACTTAATATGGAATTAAATCGTGTTCAGACGATAGATAATAGCTGTATGAAACAATATTTTATAGCAGGCAACTACATAGTTATCTATTACTGCAAGCATTGGAATACGCCGTTCAGTCTGAGGTTGAGTTGGCACTTGGCAGTGTTTGCTTTTGTGTGTCTGTTTATATTTTTGTCCAACGGATTGGGAGCATGTAAAACAATATAAATCCTACTTTTAGGTGGGACCGTTTTAATTTCATTTAATGACATTTTATTAAAAAGAACGGTCTTTTGTTGGCCAGTTTTTGTGCGCGATGCAAAGATCACACCTCGCTTCAAAACAGTCGACCTGAACCACTGTGTTGTGGATTATATTTGCACTTTTATTTAATTCTGCTGATCGCGATTAACGGCTAATGAACGGTTTTCATCATGACGTTGAGGAGAGGTAAGTTAGTTTGAATAGCTTTTTTACCTTGAGTTTTTCCCACGTTCAAAACAATGTATTGTAATCTAATTTAAACTCCGTTAGAACGATGCCAGAGTAAACCATAGATTGTAAACACATGCATGTGGGTTAATTCTCAATGTTTGTAATTAAAACGACGCATTTTGACCACTCCGCACACTGCTGTCCTTCACTTCACTGTTAACATGTACTTCTGTCTCCTTTCAGTTAACGTGGTGATCCTTGTGTTGCTGGCGGTCGCTTTCTTGATTGTCATTCAACGAAATCTCTTAAGTCTTAATGACTTTCTAAGGAAAGAAACCCCAGGTGTGTTTTACGTGTTGTCATTAGGACCTGCTCATTCTGTCCTCTGTCTGTACACTGTTTTGCGTTTTTCATGCGTTACTCTCTTGTCAATAATGATGACGGTGATGATGATCTAATTAAACTCGGTGATTGGATATTTTTCTAGACGCAGTATCGGGTGTGGTCCTTCCCTTTGAATCGGAGGTGTCCCCCGGTGTGAAACAAGACCCAAAAAGGACAGGGGATGAAATTCCAGTTGTCGTCACGGCCTCTGAGGACAGACTTGGTGCTGTGGTGGCGGCAATAAACAGCATTTACCAGAACAGCAAAGCCAACGTGGTTTTCAACATAGTGGCCCTCAACGACACCGTGGATCATCTCAAGTAAGACAATATGTGCAGTACTGTCATGACAAGGCCATCTTGAGCTTCTCTTTAAACCAAACACTTGTTTTGAAAAGGTCTTAAATTGGCATAGATGTGTCATTAGGCGTACATGTTTGGATTGGCATGACTTCTTCTCTTCCTGTCTGCAGGGAGTGGCTGAGTAAGACCAGGCTTAACAATGTCAAGTACAAGATAACTGTTTTCAAACCGGATGTGCTAAAAGGCAAGATATCCAATGATCCCAAGAGACTGGAAACTCTGAATCCGGTAAGACGGCCCATCCCATCTTACTGAAGGCATTGGGAATTGCTTAATTCCACTTTTTAAACAAATGTTCTTTTATCCCACAGTTAACGTTTGCTCGGTTTTATCTGCCGTTGTACTTACCTGAAGCGGAGAAAGCCATCTATCTGGACGATGATGTCATCGTGCAAGGTAAGAAACAGCGACTGATTCTTTCTTTGTTGTCATACTACAGGGATTCAGGTTGGAACTGCCGTTGTGTCACAGATGATCCTCTCAAATCCGCTACAGTGATCAATATGCAGAAATATTAATGTGGTGACAAGTGCACGATAACAGAAGCTGACACATGATCCTTGTCCTCAGGAGATATTAAAGAGCTTTATGAAACCAGCTTGAAACCGGGACACGCAGCTGCCTTTTCAGATGACTGTGACTCAGCCTCTTCCAAGGGCATTGTACACGGGGCTGGGAATCAGGTTGGTGTGGACGACGCACCCAACAGCCCGTGAACCCATCCTGTGCTCTCCGAGCCTTCCACTCACTGAACCCGAGTTTGTGTGTTCTGTTAGAATAACTACATCGGCTTCCTGGACTTCAAGAAGGAAGCCATCAAGAAGCTGGGGATGAGGGCCAAGACGTGTTCCTTCAATCCCGGTGTGATCATCGCCAACCTGACCGAGTGGAGGAACCAGAACATCTCCAGCCAGCTGGAACACTGGATGGCGCTCAATGCAAAGTGGGTCTAACTGGCGCGCCTGTCGAGTTCGGCTGGTAGACGATGGCATTCGTTTTGGGGTACCGTTGCTGAAGTATTTGCATGCACTCTTTGGACTTGTTAAGTCGTGTTTCTGGGCCCAAGCCTCTACCGCGCTGGCTGAGGCCAACAAGAAGCACAACAATTATGCTTTTGTGCAAAAAAAAACAAAAAAACGTTGCACAACTGTGCAATTGTGCAAACATGATTGCTTCAGCTTGTAATTCTAAAGATTTTTTTAGGAGTCCATCTAGTGTATGAATGGAATGCTGTTGGCTTCTCCAGGGAGGATCTGTACAGCAACACGTTGGCAGACAGCATCACCGCCCCGCCACTGCTTATCGTCTTCTACAAGCATCACTCCTCCATTGACCCCATGTGGCACGTCAGGCACCTGGGTGAGTACCACCGACTACCAAGCTCAACTTCATATTCACAACATTAAGATCAACAGACGAACGCTGCTGCCCATCACTAATCTACCAAATTAAACACGAAACGCTCTCTCTGACACAACACACATGCATGTGATAAAATATCACATGCGTGTGATAAAATATCACATGCAACTCCTACTGCTTTCCACTTGGGGGAGTCAAGTCCTAGTGAAAGTACACTTCGTAAACACATGCAATGTAAACACAATATTAATCAATTGCCACCATTGCCAGGAGACTGAATGCTGCTCTATATAATGTATATAATATATATATATATATATATATATATTATATTATATCTATAATGTATATAATACTGTGAAATGTTTTAGGTGCCACAGGGGCTGGCAAGCGTTATTCTGCCCAGTTTGTGAAGGCAGCGAAGCTCCTCCACTGGAACGGACATTACAAACCCTGGGGAATCAAGTCGGCCTACCCTGCCATCTGGGAGAAGTGGTACGTCCCGGACCCCACAGGGAAGTTCAGCCCTGTGCGCAGACACTCGGGAGAGATGCAGTCTATATAGTAATACGCAGCCCGCTAAGCTAGTCCTGCTCCAGCAAAGGGACCGTGGCTGTCTCAGGAACAACCCTCATGTGTGAGGGACACATGATGTGGTCACTTGTCCCCTCATACCTGCCAGGGGCCTCGTTAGGATGAATCAGAAGCAACCGATTAAGAGTTGGACGCCCATTACTGACCATACATGGTTAATAACTAACAATAAATAGCTCCATCCAGAATGAATATTAATGTATAGGGATCTGGATAACAGTATTACATCATCTTGACCTGCTGCCATGGCTACCTGTTGTAATTACCACCATAATGATCATTTAATGGCATGGGAAATAAGATGCGGACCCAAGGTGTTCTGCTGTGTTTCTAAACGAGGCCCGCGGTCACATTGCCTTCCATTCCTAATCCAGATCCAAACCACTTTTTTTAAATGACTGCTTCTCCATTATCGAGTTGTAGTGCCGAGGAGAACGTGTGTTTGTCTCCTTGTCTAAAGCCTTAAGACTTTTTAAATGGGTCTCCAAATATTTTCATATATGAAACAAAGCTATATCAACCCTATGGTTGTGTAGAATGACACCATGGGGTTATAGTTGACCAAATACCCGACCAATCACAACCAGTTCTAATCCACCAGTAACGCCACTATATTCTAGAGTAACCAAATCAAGTTATGAGATTGAGGTTTGATAGCCATGTAGGATTGGCTGCCTTTCGTACCACCTGACATTTCTGCTTCCCTTGTGTGGTGTGATTCAGTCTCATACTGCCTGGGGCGTCTTACCTCCAATACATCAGCACTAATACATACATTTTGTACTTCTGGTAGTAGTAGTAGTAGGCTACACTAAAGCATTAGGAAAATGGAAAATTGCTACTTGAACTGGGAGACATGTTACACGTTTTAAATGGTTTTCAGTGGCTTTGAGAAACAACACTAGGTATCATTTGATATGGATTTTAAATATGCAAACCACTAACCAGATCACCTCCAGCAACATGACATTTGCACAGAATTGGTTTACATACCTTTACCAGCATTTCTAGCACAGCATTCGCTGTACCCTATATTTTGTATATTTGCTTCAATAAAATGTGTTAAAATGTTCCTGGTTTCATTTGACCTCCTTGCTCCAACTCCTCTTTCCAAGCCTAACCCTGTTTTTGAGGTCACTCCAGGTTGTTTTGAGAGACACAAGATCCATTAGCCAGCGTCTGTTTTATGATGTTTATTAAATGTAGGCTATATACACAATCTGCACAAACAAGAGTTTATAAATCAACTCCAGACATTAAAACATTTGACAACATAAACATCACCTTCTGGACAGCGAAGTGTTCAATTTTCAATGATTTGGAATAACCTCAAAGTTCAGAGGAAACCAGAATCATTTAAAATCTGTGTTGAAGTCATAGGCGTCATCCGTTTTAACTGTCGAGAGGCTGATGTCAACCGGAACTGACTGGAATTGGACTTTGTTGCGTTTGTCTGTAAAAACAAAAACCCAACATAATTAGCATTTTGAAGGAATCTCGAAGGTAAGGTATGGTAAAAACGTATGGTAGCATATGAAGACATACTTTTAATGGATGTTTTCGGTAGTTCTGTGGTTACGTCGGCCTGTTCCGAATCCCCGTCGAGCTCCTCCACCTGGAGAGAGCAGGAAGGACTTAGTTTCATGAACCTCGTCAGACATGCGTTGCTACAGGACGTCTAGCCAGCAGGATCAGAGTTGGATTAGAAAGTCTTCATGAGTAAGTCAAGACTTGCGTTAAGTGTCCTCATTTCCTCGCTGGGATCGTAAAATAGGGTCAATATAGTCTGCTGAAGCCCCACTATAGACACCCATCCAAGCATGTGGATACTCAGTCTTGGAACATGAATACCTGTTGGAGAACAACAACAAAAGACTCTGCACTGCAGAGGAGTTACCTCCTGCTCTACTTCTTGCAGCACTGGGCCAGGCTTCTGAAGGACGTCTGTAGTATTCAACAGGCCGGCCGTAGGGCCTTTAGAAAGCAGGCTTATGCTACTGGCCTTGTTGGGAAACTTCACACCTGATGGAGAGACAAATAAAAACATGATTTAAACGGCCTCTTTCTCATTCTTTTAAATGATCAGCAACAGTCAAGGGTTAGGAACCCTGGAGTCACCATTTCAACCGTTTATATGAAAGATCAGTCAGTCACATACCATGAAGAGTCGCCTCATTGCCAGTCTTGAGTTTCTTTAGATTCCAGCCCGTCCTGTTCTCAGTAACCAGGGTGTCTGTGAGGTAGGGGGGCAGGCTGAGGGTCTCTACCCTACTGTGGTAACTCAGCCTGGCCCTGTAGAGTATTGGGACAGAGACTCCATGTTAAAACACCACACAGAGCCTTTACGTCTCAGTACATGTTGACGTTTGAGGATCAGCGTTGGATTAGAGGTCTTCATAATACAGTCAAGACTTTGCGTTATTGTCCTCATTTCCTCGTGTGTGTGTGTGAGACTGAGACTTGAAATTAACACAAAGCGTGAGCCCTCACCCCGTCCAGTCGTCCAGGAACGCGGTCGCCGACTGCTCCATGTTGGCCACTCCGCCCTTCACCAGATAGCCACGTTTTTTGGCCAACAACGTGATGAATTCCAAAGAGTTTCTGAAGTCTGGTACGTTGTACTGGAGCATCACCTGAAAGAAGAAAAACTGATTGGAGCTACAATGCCAGCATAACTACTAATAATAACATTGAGATCAAAACATGCTCTTAAACAGCCCAGAAGAAAAGAAATGCATGGACAAAATATAGCGATTACAGATACAAATTACCAACTAATGCAAAGATGCACAAAAATCACGCAGATACTTAGAGCTTCCATCTTACCTGGACCTTGTCGCACTGTTTCAGCAGCGTCCGGACCGCTTCCAGAACGCTCTCCTCTCCCTCCTCCACCTGCAGGCTCCGCAGGGCCATGGAGGCCGGGGGGTTGGATGGGGACGCCACGATCCCCGGGGTGTCGTACAACTTGAGATTCTTCAGGATGAACACATCCTGCATGGACCTGGTGGTGCGGGACGTTACAACAGGGTTACTACGGGCTACTGAATCAGAACTACCAAAACTGCAATTTAGAGACAGGATATCTAGCCAGCAGGATCAGCGTTGGATTAGAAAGTCTTCATGAGTAAATCAAGACTTGCGTTAAGTGTCCTCATTTCCTTGCTGGGATACAGATCTTTTTAAAAGGGCATTAAATCCATACTATAAACATCTGCCCCATGTATGTGGGATGTCTAGTCTTGCATTTAAGAAAACCTACCGAATCTATGCAAGAAAACTACAAGACCCACTCACTTTGTGATGCCCCTCTTGACTCCAGCGTTGCAGGCCCGGATTCCCTTCATGGTGTTGATGAGACTGCTCTTCCCCACGTTGGGGAAGCCTGGGGAAACGCATTCAGAATACATCAATATACATCGACCTCCATTGTGGAATGAAACGCCAAAGTGTGTTCTGAGACGCCATGAAATGTACTTACCGACAACGCCCACCTTGAGGGTGCCTTCCGTTTTGGAGGTGGCCAGGTAGCCCTCCAGCAGGCCAAGGAGGCAGGTGTGACCGAAGGCCAACGCCGCCCGTGATTTGTCAAGAACCGTGTCAGGTAATCGCCGTTT
>OMNS01000826.1:0-10054 GCA_900303225.1 Laemonema laureysi | reverse complement strand
AAAGAAAACTTCTCCTTTGAGTGTTGGGACATTTTATGTAGTTAAATATAAAATGTCCTGGTGTGTGTTTTGATTCCACTCCACCCTGTGTTCTATGTTCTCCATCATTAATTTCCCCATCCGATCCCATCTCTCTCTCTCACACTCTCTCTCTCTCACTCTCTCTCCTTCTCTCTCTCCTTCTCTCTCTCTCTCTCTCAGCCTCTCACAGACCAGGGTGCAGCCATGCTCTATGGCATGAAGCACAGCAATACAAACTCACTTCAGAGACCCCAGTAAAATGGGCACAATTTCCATTCCATGTGTGGACCAATACGTGGAGGACTGTGGAGTGAACATAGGACTAAATAGTCTCACAAGGAACTTCATGTGAACAGGACATTTATTCTGTCACTCAAGTTCGATTTCACTATGACATTCAATTAAACGTAAAAAAATTAAACAAAAATAAAAAAATACAAAAAATACAAAAATAATTATATAAAAATATAGATATATATAAGACTGGTTTTGAAGTAGGCTACACATTTTGTTGATTTCTCACGTTTTGAATGAAGTTAATGCTAATAAATAAATGAGAAATTAAATCTTCTGTCCAAAATCTTATTTTGATAACTTACTGATTGGAATGAACCAACTCCTAGACTCCTGAGTAAAGAGAATACGTTAAATAGTTAACTGTACTTTCCCATCGTCTATATTGTAAAGAAATCACGACACCTCAGAAAGAGATTTGTTTTTAGGGATTGCTTCTTCTTTGTTAATGTTAAGTATCTATTGTTGACATTAGATACAAAAAAACGCTTCCTAGTTGGTGTGAATGCTGGAAGCATTCACAACATCTGTTATGTAATTGTAAATAATTAACAAATTATTGGTTTTGTTTTCTGGCAAGTCAAGTTCAGTGACGGAGCGAAGTAGCCTCGCTAGCGGCCCTGTGACAGTACCCACATGTCACTCAAAGCGGCCACGCCCTTCATTATGCATAATTATGCCTTATGCATTACAGTAACACTTAGTGACTGTAAAAGCAAACATACTAATTAAACCCATTCATACTAATTAAACCCATTCCCACTTTTCCAACTATTCCTACTATTTCACCACCTTCTTAAAAATTTAAGTCAGCAATTCAGTGTAGCGTCAGCTTTTCCCAATCCAGCATTCACACCGCAATTTCTTCAGAAATTGCATTCTCTAGTTTATTTATTGGACCTCTACTCTGTAACATTCACTGTACGGGAGGGTGGGAGGTCCCCAGAGGTGGATGAATGGTGTTTAATGGCAGTCCAAGGCCAGCAGTCACAGGCTTCCAGAAGTGTCCTTGCTCTCCCAAGGCTCACGACCAACACACCGTTTCTGGTAGAAGTGGAAGTCGCCATATCCTATGACCTCGCGGTCAAGCTGCGAGGAACAAGACAAGGTGGGTGTACATGCAGGAAGCCTGACCACAGGGAGTTTCTCCCAGATTGTCTACAGGATGGGAATGAGGCGCGTTACCATGGTGACCATTGTCCTGGCGGGGTTCTGTTGTAGATCTTTCCGACAGGAAGTTGGCAAAAAATATAAACAAAAGCTAATTCTTGACAAGCGTGGCTTATTTATCATGATGACTGAGTTTACATTTGTCACGCGTAAACACTAACTTCCTGTATACATTCATTTAAGAGTTCCTTCCGCAGAGCAGATACAGCAGTTCTAACCTTGGTTGGTATTTTGTTACATGTATCTGTCCAAAAATCTCAATTTTATAGCTAGATAAAATAATTCCTTATTTAATTTTAATTCTAATTTCTCATCTTTTACTTATTTGTCTATTGCCTAATATTTATGCCCTTCCTGAAATTAACTACACATTGTTTCTCCTAATTTCAGTTTGTAAACATAGTCTGTCAAAATGAAAATATGTTATGACCATTAAATCATAAATATTTCAACTGTGAGTGTTTGTTGCCAAACTGCCAAGTACAGTTAAATTAAACAGCTCATGTTTGAATGGGTGTTTTCTGGAATTAATTTAACAGTGTTTAGTCATCTGTTTAAAGTTGGTAATTACACATCCAAACCATGTGCCAAATAAACACAAATTCGTTGGATTTCTCATTTTTCCCCATCACCATTATATAATTAATCAAAAATGGAGCCAACTCCAGTACTTTTACAGCATCTCAGCCCAATCCTGGCAAACATTACTTCAATAACGATTCAAGAACAAGTAAAACTGACATGTCTTTTACTTTGAAATGGACAAAATACAAATGACTGAAACAAACGGTAACATAAATTTGACCTTACACTGTTTAACATACATTATTACAGTAGTATTACTTGATTGACCTTTTAAGACGGTGTTATTAAGATACCGAGTAACCTAAGGTCTTGTTGTCTTGTGTTACAAAGCAATGAGACTCGCCGATCATAAATTACATCTTTCAAATCACATGACAATACACATTATAAAAACAATGTTCTGATTAACAGAGTGTGGCGACTTTCATAAATAGTTCAGAGCTTTTGTTACTCAAGCTTTTTTTTGGTCAAGCTTAAACCTGCACTATGTACGTTTGTTTCCATGAGCAGCCTCTAGTGGCCGGAGTTGTAGCTACAGTTATAGATATATATAAGAATAAAGAATAAAACAATGTACAGAGAAACAATTCCCTGGATTGTGGATGGGCGGATTTTCCATTCTTGAGAAACTTTCTAGTTCAGATTTTTTCCTAATGGAGTAAATAGCTGCTGTAGAAAAAACAAAGTTACATAGTGCAGGTTTAACATCTAAAAGAATGTAAAGCCAAATAGAAGGAACATGTATTCAGTGATCCTCTTCCTTTATCAAGTACTCTGGAAGGGTCTGGAATGTGGTCACGGGCACAGTCACAGGCACCGCTAACGATATGGCACTGGGTTCCACCGTGTTGGGCGACACCTCCATGGGGGGTGACGGCGAGGGGAGGGGGTCTGTGTGCTGAATGATGTTGAGCTCGCTCAAGTGGGTGGCCATGTTGGGGTCGGGGTGCGTTTTCAAGTGCTTGCGAAGGTAGGCGGCAAACAGGAAGGTTTTACCACACTGCTGGCAGCTGTGCGGTTTATTGGTAGAGTGGATCTTCTGGTGTTTGCGCAGCCCGGCCTTGTTGAGGAAGCCCTTCCCACAGCTGCTGCAGACGTGGGGCCTGGGCTTGGGGTGCTGCTTCTCGTGCTCCTGCAAATCGGCTAGCTGTGTGAATTCCGCCTGGCAGGTCTCGCGCGTGTGCGAGCCCACCGCGGCCGCCGCTTTGGCAGAGGCGGACGGCCGGGCGGATGTGGCGTGGATGCTCTCGTGGGCCTGCACCTCGTCCCAGGTCCCGAACGTGGCGTCACAGTGGGTGCAGGAGAACTGGGGCAGGGTGGTCGGGGTGAGGAGGATGGGAGGTGAGCGGGGGCCTGCCTCCTGCTGCTGCTGTTCTCCGGGCTGTCCGGCGAGGTGGGTCCTCTCGTGCTTGCGCAGGCTGGACGACACGACGAATGACTTGAAGCACGTGGTGCACTTGAACGGCCGCTCGCCCGAGTGCACGCGCCGGTGCTTGTTGAGGCTGGAGCGCTCGGCGAACGACTTGTCGCACTCCGTGCACGAGAAGGGCCGGAGGCCCGTGTGCACCAGCATGTGCCGCCGCAGGTCCCAGGACGCCACGAACGCCTTGTCGCAGCTCTGGCACTTGTAGGGCCGCTCGCCCGAGTGCACGCGCTCGTGCACCGCCAGGTCGGCGGGCTGGCGGAACCGCTTGGGGCACTTGTCGCACGGGTAGGGCTTGAAGCCCAGGTGGGCCCTCTGGTGGCGGCGGAAGCTGGACGGGTCGGAGAACATCTTGCCACACTGCGGACAGAGGAAGGGCTTCTCCCCCGAGTGGGTGCGGAGGTGGGACTGGTAGGACGAGAGCTGGGTGAAGCCCTTGCCGCACTGCTCACACTGGTAGGGCTTGCTCTGGGAGTGGATGCGCTGGTGGCAGGCCAGGGAGGACGAGCGGGAGAAGGCCTTCCCGCAGTCCGAGCACAGGTAGGGCTTCTCCCCCGTGTGCGAGCGCTCGTGGTTCTTCAGGTCCTTCAGCTCCGTGTACGACTTGCCGCACTCTTCGCACACGTAGGGCCGGTGGCCTTGGTGGTTGCGCCGGTGCTTCCTGAAGACCGAGGGGTCGGCGAAGCTCTTGCCGCATTCGGCGCAGAAGTACGGCTTCTCGCCCGTGTGGGAGCGCATGTGCACCTTGAGCTTGGACAGCATCGGGTAGCTCTTGGAGCACTGCGGGCAGGAGAACGGCCGCTCGCCGCTGTGCTGGGTCATGTGGATCCGCAGGCATATGGCCTGCATGAAGGCCTTGCCGCACTCTGTGCACACAAAGGGCTTCTCTCCGCTGTGCGAGCGGCTGTGGTTACGGAGCTCTGTGGGGGTCTTGTAGGCCTTGTGGCAGTCGGGGCACTGGAAGGGCCGCTGAGCTGCGTGAGAACGTTCGTGCTTGGAGAGCTGGGCCTTGCTGGAGAATGTTTTACTGCACTGGGTGCATGTGTGGTCTTGTTGATGCTGATGCACATTGGCGTGTGCTGAGAGTTTGTGGCTACGTAAGGCCGAGGGACTCCTAAACGCCTCTTGGCACACGGAGCATTTGAAAGAAGCTTTGGGCTTAGGAGGTCGGCCCCTGCCTCGCTTTTTCGTGAGCTGCTCCTTGGTGACCTCTTCGTTGTTATGTTGACCCTCTTCACTCTGTGTTGAAGGAGGGGTGTATTGCTCTGTAGCTGGTGGGCTTCCAGGTTGTGGAGACGCCATGTTTGTTTATTATAGGTGTTTTGGAACGCTGTCACTGTTGGGAAGACAGCAAAATTAAATAAGTTATCATGTAATGTAAAGTAAAAACAAAGCATGAGACACACTTGTGAATGGATTTTCACTTACTCACACTTCCCCTAGATCCTTAAGGGCATTGTTTCAAATTTCTTTCTTAGCTTGCAGACCAGCGACAACAATCATGAACTTGTCTACTACATACATGTAATACACCAAATATGTGCGCTTGACAGTCACAAAATGGCTGGCATTAGGACCTCAGGGACAATAAGCTAATGAAGTTGACAATGCAAGGACGTGGTGACTAAATGACAAATCGTTAATAAACAACGTATGTAATTCAATGCCGATCCTGCATTAGCATCAAATAACATCCAATGGCGTAAAAACGGATCCCAGTGATGCTGTAAACAACTGGACACATTTCGTATGCATTTCGCTAGCTGGTTATTTTTTACCCACTCAAAATGGCTGGCTTTAGGACCAGCTGCACATATTCATGCACTGGTAGTGTCCTCGTCATTGTGACTATTATTATTTGGGACATGGTTATATGTTTCACACACTAAATCATACCCACAATAAAGACAGGTCTTACCCGTTTTTGCACATTGATTGCCGATAAATCCTTGATTAAAAACAGTGAATGCGAATGTTACTATACTGCGTTAGGTGTTGGTAGGAAAGAGGGGACGGCTTTAGGACCATGATGACGAAGCCGACTGGGCGTTCAACTTGCAGCCCACTGTGAATGGCAACAGCAGGCTAATATAATAGCTGGGTGGCGAGCGAAGTTGTCTGCCGCGTGCCAAAGTAAGCGTGTCCAAAGGATTAAATAAACACAATCATATCGTAGCGGATGCCCAACAAGAAGGTAGGCTGCTTTATCGTTGCAACCAAATGGCAAGTCGTTTAAAGAAAATAGGCGCTGTTGAACTGTGTATGTCCCGCAAAGTTATTTAACAGAGTGTTTCTGTGCTTTTGCTCGTGTAAATGGATGGAGAATCGTCTGTATCCACATTGAACTGGGTCAGTGGATGGTACCTGCGTGTGGGGCGGTTATAGTAACATTGTATATGTATTTCTCAAGTGTAATTGAATTAACCAGTGCTGTATGGCGCTAGCTCGCTTTACGCCAGGGGAAGCATTTCACTGCTACACATTTCCTGTTTCCTAGCAACAAGACCAATGTGGAAATGGAGATGGAAAGAAAAAAAAGACAATTGAAAGGGATTTTCACTCCCTCCATCAAGAAATAGCATTAGATAAGTGGTAAATTAATTGAAAAATAAGTCGGAGGAGTTTGTTTTAGCGGTACTATTCAAGGTAATGTGTTTGACTCGTCTTTGCGCACGGCGGCTTTATGTAAAACGACTTCTTGGCTTTTTGGTGCAATGTTTGTTTAGCTAAGCATGAAGATGCTAGTGGGTAGCAGCTAACGTTAGCCTGCTCGGTGTTTTGTAACTCACCCAAACATCACTACATCCTGCGAACTTGCCGCATGCCTGTTAGAGCTCTATACACCAAACTTGAGTGGGGTTTATTCTGTAACTTTAAAACGTTTTGAAGGATATTTATCCTATTTCAGTAGCCGTTTTGTTGCGCGAGGCGTTGGTCCAGGGGTTTATTGACATTGCTAACGGAGTTAGCATTCCACAGCTATGGAAATATATAGTCCTATTCGTAAGCAATATTTAGATCGACACATTATACGATACTACAATTAATTAATTTTTAACAACACGGTTTATATTATAAGAAATACAGGTATGTTGGATGCCTTATTGCTTATAAATATAATTATTTGCGGTTTGTGTGTTTTTCTCAGATGTTGAATAAGAAAAGACCGAATGTACAAGTTATGGTGGCAATATTGACAACGAGACCCATTCTGCGATGTGTGCGTCAACATAGCGTTGTTAATGTGGTGAAATAGAAAAGATAATTTTAATGATTATGTCTCAAGCTCAATGTGTCATCATGACTTGTTCACAGCTGTTTAATAAACATTGTATTTTCTTCTCTCCCCTTCTCTCCACAGCTTTTAGGGCTTACCTGGTTCTTACTTAACAGTTCTTCTCGTGGACTTTGTGACCGGAATTTGCCTTGTACTCTGCAGAACAATTACATATCTGATGTATTTATCCCCAAATAATTTTCCCAATCTGCATCCGATTCACTTTTCGTTAACGATATCCTGCAATGGCTGTGCAAGAGCCAGGCAGGACAAAAGGATTCCCTTGCAAACAGTGTAGCCTAGTATGCCCTAACATGCCCAGCCTCATAGACCACATGGATAGTCATCTTCAAGACGAGGAGGACCGGAAGTATAAGTGTGATGAATGTGGGCGGGGCTATCGCCACGCAGGTAGCCTGGCTAACCACAAGAAGACGCACGAGGTTGGCTCTTTTCAATGTCAGATATGTGGCAAGGAAAACTCCAACGCGTTGGCGCTAAAGAGCCATCTCCGCAGTCACACGTCTCAGAAGAAGTATGCCTGTATGGATTGCGGCAAGGCGTTTCGTCTGGCGAGCCAACTGGCTACACACGAGAGGGTCCACCTCTCCAAGCACGTAAAAGAGCAGTCTTTTAGGATGGTGGACGACGAATACGCAGAATCAGAAAACAGAGATGACGTGCAAGAAGACGACGACCAACATCTGCTTTATGAGCAGTCAGCCGCGAGCGGCGGGCCGTCTATGGAAAACAGTCCCGCCGAGGACGAGATGGGGCCGCTGGACAGTGCGGAAATGTCAGACGACGTGGGGACACGCCCGTTCAAATGCGATCTCTGTGACAAGTCTTACATACACTACAGAAGCCTCACCAATCACAAAAAGACACACCAGACGGGGATGTTCGAGTGCACGGTTTGCTTCAAGCTGTTCAACAACATGGCGGCCCTCTACAGCCATCAAAGAACTCACAGGAGCAGAAGTGGGGCGGAGCCTGCTGCCAGAGACATCACATACTCGAGCATGCCACTCGGCCAGTTCTCGCCTCAGAACCAGGACACCTCTGTGAATTTCTGCCACTTATGTCAGGTGTTGTTCTCCACCGATGAGGAGTTTCAGGAACACATCCAGATGCATAACTCCTCGTCTGGCTCCTACGGCGTTCACGGTGACATGCACGAGAACCACAGCGTTTCTTATGAAAACAGCATTCACTCCCCCGAGTCCAATTTCTACGCATCGCCTGTAAACAATATCCCCTCAGTTTCGTCATCCATCGACAACCACGGAGATTATGATCCGTCAGAGCAGATCTTAAACAATGGTCAAATGTTCTCTGATTGTTCCAGTAGTCAAACGCCCACCACCATGATCCCTCAGGGAGAGCCAGTCATGGACGATAATGAAGACGCGGCAGAGATGGAGGAGGGCTCCGAATCCGGTGAGCGGCGCTTCAAGTGTGAGGTCTGCGGCAAGCGCTACCGCCACTCGGGGAGCCTCATCAACCACAGGAGATCCCACCAGGTGGGCATCTACCAGTGCTCCATCTGTAGGAAGAGCTACCCTCACCTTGCCGCCCTCAAGAGCCACCTCCGCCTCCACAAAGCGCAGCCGTCTTCCTTCAGCCTCAACAGTGAAGGCGACTGGCTGTCCTCTGAGCCCCTGACTCTGGAGAGCCAACACGGAGTCTTCCCCTCGCAGGAAGAGGAAGGGGGCGACGCCGACGCCATGCTCGCGGCAGATCAAGAGGCCGACGGCGGCACCTCCGCATACCACAACCGGTTCGGCCAGGGCTTCCCCCAGGGGAGGACGGTGCATCTACCTCAAGACGAGCCTCTGATGCAGAGGCATCAGTGTGCGGACTGCGGAGAGACCTTCGCAGACATCGCAGGGATCAAGTCTCACACCTGCCCCCTGCACCACCAGCGGCACGAGGCCGGCTACAGCGGGGACATGAACTTCGGGGAGAGCAACGGCGAGTGCGCCACTAGAAACCCACAGGATGGCATGGACTTCCCAGGCTTGAATGGAGACCACCGCGACCAGAGCTACTTCGGTGAAGAGGATTTCCACGAACACGCCGATAGCGAGCGGCTGGGCAGTGGCGGCGGCGAGGGAGAGGAGGCAGACGAAGAGGAGGACGATGACGATGGGGACCTGTATCAGTGCTCGGTCTGCGGCAACCGCTACACCAGCATGAGGGCCCTCCGGAGCCACCTCCGCGGGCACACGCAGTCCCACAGCACGCCGGCCAGCTCGGGCCCGTCCTCCATGTCCTCCCACGAGGAGATGAAGGACGACGAGTCCGGCGAGATGATGATGATGATCTGCAGCACGTGCGGCGAGAGTTTCGCCAAGAGGCAGGACCTGATCGCTCACCAGCTCTCGCACAACGCCCCCCAGACAGAGGCGGATGCTGGCCAACCACATGCGCTCAACAACAACAACAACAGCAGCAGCAGCAGCCACAACAACAACAACAACAATGGCGGTGCAGACACCAAGGAGGAGCCCCAGAGCGTCATCTGCGGCCGCTGTGGGCTCTTCTGTACCAGCTTCACTCACCTCAAGAACCACGGCTGCGGGACAGGTGGTAAAGAGGACCCCTCCGACGCCGAAGAAGAAGAAGAAGAAGAAGAAGCAGAAGCGAGCGGCAACAACAACAACAACAACAACCTCATGTCAAACGACGAAGAGCGGGTGCCGAGGAGAATCAAGGAGGTGGTGGACGGGGGAGACCGTCAGTACAAGTGTGAGCAGTGTGGCCGCTCGTACCGACACGCCGGCTCCCTCCTGAACCACAAGAAGTCTCACAAAACGGGGGTGTTCCGCTGCCTCGTCTGCCAGAAGCGCTTCTACAACCTCCTGGCCCTCAAGAACCACCAGCGGTCCCATTTTGATGTTAAAAGGTTGGCATTGACAAATTATATATATATACTTATTCATTACATGCACACTTCAATGTGTTTTATAACCTTTTGTGTGGTTATTATTACACATTGGTTATTTGTAAAACTGAACTAAATTGCATTGCAGCAATATGGCTGCACTATGCCCCAATTCATTCCCTCATGACGCTCTTGTTTTGTAAACACAATGTGCTTTGTCTACAGGCACGCCTGTCACGAGTGCGGAAAGGCTTTCAAGATTCAGAAGCAGCTCTTGAACCACTTGAGGAGACACAAGGAGAACCAGGCAAAGATCCAGGAGCTCAACACCCAGATCCAGGCCCTCATGCAGATGAACGGGCCGGACGTGGCCGGACCGCAGCCCCTCCGACGCAAC
>OMNS01000808.1:0-10298 GCA_900303225.1 Laemonema laureysi | reverse complement strand
TTCCCTTCCAGCACATTCCAGTTGTTGGCAGCATATTCGGTGACTCATTCTACGACCAACAGTTGGCGTCGAGGCAGACCAACGCTCTCTCCCATCAGGTGACAGAATCTTACATCCAATCAGTTGTTAAAGGGGCCTTGCTGTTTTTCCACCAGGTGTAATGTGGTCGGTGCGTTGGATGTATTAGATGGATGGATCAACCTACTAGTGGACCGTACCAACCGGTAGGCCGATATGTCTAGGTGGACACTCCCACGCGGGACGCCACTTATAGGGTAGATTTGCGAAGTGGCGCGTTCCGGCTTGTCAACATCACACCTGGCGGTACAGTGGGGGCCGCCGAAACGTAAATGTAGAGAAATGAAATCTGTACGCTTGTATCGAGTACCCAACTGTTCTCCTCTAGCTGGAGCAGTTCAACATGATCGAGAACCCCATCAGCTCCACCAGTCTGTTCAGCCAGTGCTCCACCCTCAACTACACCCAGGCGGCCATGATGGGCCTCACTGGGAGCAGCCTGCAGGACTCCCAGCAGCTGGGATACAGTAACCACGGCAACATCCCCAACATCATCCTCACAGGTACCAGCAGGCCCACATGCCCCCTTGACCACTCCCTCATCATCATCATCATCATCCCTGTTGTGATTGATTCGTCGATTACCATCATCCATATTGGAGTCACATTTACATTTAGTGATTTAATCATTTAGTAACTAAAGCATGAAATATAATAAATAAAATATAATATGAAATATAATAATATAATTTAATGGAAGTGCATAACAGCTGCATCATATAGTATATGTCAACAGTGCTATTGAGATGGCACGTCTCAAAGTGCGATCTCAAAAAAAGCTTGAGCAAAAGAAAAACATGAAAGTCCTCAAAAGTGCACAAGTCAGTTTGTGAAACATTGTAGTGTAGTAATGTGTGATGCCCCGCCCCCTCCTCCCATGTCAACCAGTCACGGGGGAGTCTCCGCCCAGCCTCTCCAAGGAGCTGACTAACTCGCTGGCCGGCGTCGGTGACGTCAGCTTCGACGCTGACTCCCAGTTCCCATTGGATGAGCTGAAGATTGACCCGCTGACCCTGGACGGACTGCACATGCTCAACGACCCCGACATGGTCCTGACCGACCCCGCCACCGAAGACGCCTTCAGGATGGATCGTCTGTGATGACGTTGCATCATGAGCCGGTGGGAGGGGGGGGCGGGGATGCAAAACATACACCCACAAGGAGTTACAAAAAAAAACGAGGACAGAGGCGGGGGAGAGCAAAAACATACTGACTTGTGATTGGAGTGTGAGGAAGGGAGGCGGGGCTAAACCCGCCTGCCTTGTTGCATGGATCAGCTGAACTCTGCCCCCGACTCCTTCTTGATCCCTTGGAATGACGCGCAGCAAACGGACACCCCCCGGCAACAGGCGCAGCCCTGTCGTGGTTTTGAATGCGATTGGTTGCCCGGTGCTTTTGCTAGCCATGTTTTGTTTTTTTTTGTTTTTTTTATATACTTTTTTTCATTTCATGCCAGATATATTCCAACAGCCCACATTAGATTTTTTTTAAATATATATTTAAATGTGTTTTTACTTTTAGGTTTTTTATTGTTTGCTGAAGAGCAGCATGTGGCTGAAACGAGGCCAAAGTCCAAAATGCTGTTGTCAAAAGAAGTAGAAAACAAAGTTTAACAAGTAGAAGACGCCACAGGATGGTCACAATGCTACAGTCCCATGTCACCAACGCAGCTTCCGATCTTGCAAACAAAAGCTTTATTTTTGACAACCAAATGTTTATATTTTTCTCATGCACTATATGTTAATGATTTGTGTATTTATACATGTTTTTATTTATTATCTTATTTATTTGTTTGTTTTGAAGACTTTATATATTTATTTTTTGTTTTAAGTGTGATGCCAAAATTCTTACTGCTGTAGGCGTAGTGTACAAAATGCACCAGTATAAGTTGTCTATTTATTATTTGTGTTTAATAAGCTATTGATTAATTAAGGACTGCAAAACCTCCCCATACTTGCTAATAGGCGTTTGCTGTGTCATTATTTGATGTAGGACTTTGTTGATGTTGTTGCAGTTACAGCCCAGCAAAAATGTACAAAATCGAACAGCTTTTCGCACCAGTCCACAACAATGATGTACTCCAAAACCGGTTTTGGTTTGGCTGTGTTTGCCACTGAAATTCACCCCATCAACAGCTTCATTAGTTACCTCTATTCAGCTGGCTCACATATTTAAGCAAGCTTTGAAAGCAAGATTGAAATTAATTAATTAGATTCAGTTTTATTTGGTGCCAGTGAATAGCTCCAAACTACAATTCCTTCTAAGGTACGAAAAAATATGACTATTTTTAAAAAAAACCCAGAGAACACAAGTAATCTTTTCAAGTTGTCACTGTGAAATCACCTGATTTTGCCTTACAGGAGTGTTCTGCTGTTGTACTTTTAGTGTCTTGTGTGACAATGTATTTTCCTACCTTCTCTTTAACGTTTTTCTTGTATTTGAAAGGAAGTGATATTTGTGGTTACGTAGTGCAAGGTTTGACAAATCATTGTACTGTATTTTCTACCGGTACAGTTTACAACCAAATTAGTGGTTTTCTAAGTGGAAGGAAGTATGTTCAGTTGAAAGTGCAGATATGGGGAGGCTTTCCGCTCCTTGGCAAGATTGCTCTTACTAAACAGATGTTGGAAGTGGTTAACCTAGCCTTCTAGGCGGGATATCTGAAAATAGCCTTTGTTACACTACAATGTTTGGGTATTACTCTTCTGTTTGTTTTTAAGTGGCTTATTTTAATGTTTAAATACTAACCAAACCTCAAAATCAAATCACAGGGACAGCACTAAACAGAGGTTACTGGAGTTGTAGTTTCTGATTGGCACAATTAGGTGCAAGGTGATGTCACACCAATTTCAGCCAATCAGAAATTACAGTTGTCATAACCCCCGTTTCACCAGAGGTGGCACTGTCGTAGAGGTTTGATTTTTAGTGTTCAGGTGTGCTTTTAGTTTTTTTATCGATCATTTAAATATTAATTGAAATTTTGTATAAAAAATGAACCCATATGACTGAGTAATTATATTTATGGGTTCTTTATGGTAAATGTATCTAAAAAAGATACTGCAAGCAGATGTCATTTTAAGAATATTACACAAAAATGCTTGGCCTAGCACATGTAATGTGTTTAGGTGCAACCAAGAAGGCTATCAGGGAAAAGTGTTTTTATTTTTAACTATTTAAAATATTCTACCAATATCAACACTATTTGCCAGATACTTTATCAGCTTTATCACTTTCAGTGTCTACTTTTAATCATGGTCTCTGCAAAATGAATACAACTTGTTTTCGGTAAAGTAGTAGGTCCTAAACTGTTTATTTAAATTTTTTTTATTATATATTTTTTTTAATCAGTGACCAATGTTTACACTTATTTAATTGGCAAAATGTACAAATCTACTGTTCTCTTGCATATCGTGTTTCACATGTACATGAAACCATGTATTTTGGATCAGATTATTATTGGATCTGAAGGGTAGTGCTAGGCTGCATGGTTTCTGTACGATCTTTTCTGTATGTTCTGGGAGTGACCTTCCAGCCCATGCCAAACACGGATCCAAACTCAGCCAATTTATTTTTTAAGTTTCTGTAGCTATTAACATGTTAAGTTTCCATGTTTCTCTGTTCGGTTTGTGTCATAAGGGTTTTGTCGCCTTTAACCAATTGGGATTCCTATGCAAATGAGATTTATTTTTTGTTTGTTTATAAATCTGACGATAACGTTGCTGAATTAAATATATAGAACATATTATATAGATGATCATATAGAATATATATATACAAACATATATATAATATATACATATATATGTATACAGATGATTTTTTTTTTTTAATTATTATTTGTCATGTTTAGCTCAGTTCTCGCTGTGGATTCCTCTGTTACTACGGAGAACAACTGTTAGCACAGATCGCCGTTGTACATACGCTAAGCCGAAAAACGAAATGCATGCACTCAACTGACAGTCCGAACCTCTGTACGAAGGCCTTCCTATTAGCTGCGCAGGTTGATCCATGTAAGATTTAAAACAAAAATAGCTAGCTGTGATCCTGTCGAACACGGATGCATGTGCCGGTTGCTCCCATGCAACGATGAACTCAAGTTTCTTGTTGCGTGACTCTGTTAACTTTGTCTCCGCGTAATGCTAATACACGTTTGATTGGGGGTGGGGTGAAAAAATATATAAAAGAATGTATTTTGTGTGGTGACGTCCTAGGTTTTTGGAGCGTTGACGCTAAATGATCCCATGGTTTCAAACCTATGTTTTGTTTTTTGTTTTTTTATGGCCATGCTTGTTCCCTTCTTTTTTTTATTGGTCTGGATGATTCTGACTGTGGCTCGTTATCTCCCCATTTGTTCCCCTCGTAGCATCTCTTCACATTCAGTCCCAACCCCATTGTTAAACCTCAGCACAATTCCTTGGATGTCTTGACTTGTGAGCCGGCCTAGATCACAGAAGACATCTCTAGCTCCATCCCCGATTAAAAGACGGACACTTGCACTGATTGTTAGCATTAATAGACGTATGTTAACGCTAAGTTTTACAGTTAACTGCATGACATCATCAATGTGCTATGCGCCCCCCCCCCCGAAACACCCCTCTGGTCGAGTGCTTATGAGTCACTGCCCTTTTAAGCATTGTTGCTTTTTGTTTGTTGTTGTCAGAATTCCGACTGGGTTATACGCTGTAATTCTGTTTTTTGGTTGTGCAAAAGTTAAGTCCGCTCGTTGCTTCGCACTTTATTTGTGACTGTCCTGTTTTTGCAACAGGGACTGTTTTTGCCCTATGTGAATGCTGTCTGACACCGGATGTACACTCCGGCAGGAACTTTCTTGTTCATGGGAGAAAAAAAAAAGAAAATGTATTCTCTAATTTCTTCTTAAAACTGTTTGTTTATTTTTTTTGGGGCTTGGCTTGTCTTGGTTGGTTTGTCATTTTGTTTTTTGAATCCGTACGGGAGATGCAAAACTAGAAAGGGCTTTTTCCAGTGCAGCTTGCTCTCCTGTGAACACAGTTGGAACAAAGACGCAGTCCGAATGTACTTAAGCCTGGCAGCCATGTTCCCTTAAGCTTGCTCCCGTTGAAATTTGATCCAGGGCTTGATTCCGATTTGTCCCCACGCTTCCTGCTAAATCTCCAGGTGTTTTTCCCATTGTACCCGCTTTTGTAATTGTGAAAGTCCTCGTCAAAAAGCTCATTCGGCCGCCGAAACGGTTTGGGGACCGAGTATATATCGGTCTATCCCAACAGGAAGTGTTTTAGTGAATACATCATCATACATACATTTACATATCACGCTGCTGTACAACCACATATAACAAATGTGATTTGCTTCGAAGTCTGAGGGTTGTGATTGGTCAGATTATTGACAGTCGACGTTGCCTATTAATGACGTTGAAGCAGCTCAACTTTCCCAATTCCACATTGCTCCTTCATCGCGATACTGCTGGTGCTCGATGCTCAAGTGATCAAGCCTGAGCTCGAGCATTAGGAAAAATAATCGGAATCCAGCCCAGGTCGACTAGACTGTTGACATTCACCCAGGAAGTGATTGTTGCTCTGCGATAAGTCGTTAGTCTCGCAAAGATTAAAGCCTTGTAAGAAAAAAAACTAGAAACTGCCACTCCCAGAGTACTGTAAAGGAAGTAGTCACAAATTGTATGCTGTTCACAATCACTTATTCAATTTGGCTTTGCTGTTGAAATGCATTGAAGGGACGGGCCATGTAAAGGTCTTGTAGGTCCGGTTGGACTATAAGAAAGTATAACTGCTTTTTAAAAATAGTTCATGTTTTTTTTCTTCAATGTACCACTGTAGTTTCTGATGACTATACTGTGTTTTTCTTTTGTCAACACAAGATCTTGGTTTTTAAATGTGTCACGATCAAATTATTTTGAAAGTGAAAAGGATGTGAAGGATGTTTGTCCCAGGACACACATGGTTTTAAAGTGGCATACTTAAAAAACAAACAAAGTTAAGGTGTGTTCCTAATCTTTGGCAACGGGACGATATTTGTGAGTTTTTATGTTGTGCAGCTTGTCGTTTCAAGGGTTTGAAATCTGGATATGTCCCTTTAATGACAAAACGTTTTTTCTAAATGTCTGCAATCCATTGAAACATGTATACGGCCCAGGCAAACCAGTTCTGTTTTAAAGTCGAAATTTAAGCTTCTAGTGCGGCTAGCATATCACTGTTGTCCAGTTAGTCCTAGTACAAGTTCTGTAGTATTTATTTGTTGCCGTGTGAATCTCCTCATGTGAACAGTTTGTTTATTATATAAAAGAAAATGTCAACAAAATTGAATGTGGACGACACTTTTTCTTTGTACATACTCTTGTTTGGCAGAATATACAGATTAAAAAAAGTCCAGTATCATTTTACATCAGTGTGTCAGAAATGCAGAATGACCCCATTGCTGCATGGTATGAAATTATAATTTAGCAATTTCGATCTTTTAAATACAATTCAAAACCCGATACAGAAGAAGCTAAAGTGTTGACACCTTTTTGCTTTTGACTTTGTTCATCTACAACTACATACAATTCTTTGCAGTATTTTGAAATATTCAAATGAATGCATAGATTTGGGTCACAATAAACACACTGTTCAGTGCACCCTCTAGTCAGAGTTTAAATGACCAAAAAAAGACACCAAATATTACCAAATACATTATTTATTATTCATCAGCAACTCATATCTTCCAAATATCTATTTCACCTGACAAGGAAAAGCTAAAGGTGTAAGATGGACATTTCTATTTATTTTTGGCAATATCACTCAAGACTTAAACATTAGCATAGACTTGCATCAATGTCAAAATAAACAAATACAAAAAAAATTTAAAAAATAAAGGATTCACAATTACTATATTTCTTTTCCATCAACAATGTACTTTTTCTGCATTTCTAAAAACATCATTTAATCTTATTATCGAATTCTTATTTTTGGTGAAATTAGGTTCCCAGAATTCCCCAGCCTCCATCTGTTCTGCAGTTGCCTAGGAAACCAGCCGAACCTGCTGGCCTCTGTATGATTCGAAGTCCTCAGGAAGTGTATCTGGAGGCAGTCAAAACCAAACAAAAGCAAGGTTATACTTAAGTACCATGTTAGATTAACAAATTGTAATGTTTCATTGGAGGTGAATTTCCAGTGAGAATATGCATCATTGCAGTTTCAACAAACCCAAATGAATGCAGTCCATGAAGTTAGATCTTAGTGTCTTGTACTTTGTACTCTGATGTTATCACCTACTACTACTACGACTCTTCTCCTCTAAGGACGTACCATTGCAGCGGTATCGGAGGTTGGCCCAGATGATGTTCTCCTGGGAGAAGCAGAAGACCCCCAGTCGCCCCCCTCTCATGGTAGTGTCGATGATGATGCCCGTGTCCGCAACCATCTGCGTTCCCTCAAAGAAACGAACCCTGTTCAAAACATGGAGAGTGGATCGTATTGGTGGACTCTCAAACAGACGATTAATGATTGCTAGATAATGGTTATAATCCAGAAGACGTGAATGCATACAAGATTGTACCTGTCAGAATGACAGGAGGAGCATTCTGAAACCGGTTACTGCTCCATCAAGGAGAAAGATGTTCTTGGAGAGGTTTTGGGAGTGACCCCTTGGTGGTCTAGCCGTACCTGATGTATCCATCTAGCTAGCAGTACCTTATGTATCCGTCTGCAGGCCGGTGCTGGAGGAACCAGCGGTATGAGGTCTTGTCCTTCCAGCCCACATTGCGAGCATCTTTCCACAGCAGCTTAACCTGGTCCGAGGTGTCTCCTGTGTGCCACAGAGAGTTCCTCAGGTTCTCCCCTGGTCCCGTGGTCGACTTGACAGCCTGGTCAAAAGGTCACAGGGTCATTGAAGTACATGTCCACCCTCTTAAGTATTGGGAATTATTTGAAAAAATACACATTGGTCCAGTAGTGGCCAGCAGGCTTTTCCATATTTGAAATAGGTTATTTGTGTTAAAAGGGTTTTATAATATTACTTATTATGTAAAGAAAAATAGAGATATGAATAATAATTTCCTGTTGGACGTTAGCCTGTTCTCCAGCACCTGGCCCATGGGTGATTATGGATTTGCTTTGTGAAACGCAAAGACTCAAAGGAAATGCCAAATGTCCTAGTTTGTTAAATTATGTTTTAAAGGCATGTCATAAATGTCTTAAAAGGCATATCTTAAACAACTTCAAGGCATGTATTGAATTCCTTAATGGAATGTATGTATTAAATGCCAAAAAGTAAATTTCCCATTTCTTAAAGGCTTTTGTCGACTGCCATAAAGGTATTTCTCAAATGGCACTAAGGGTGATTATACATCCATAATTGTTTCTGGCAAGCAGCCAAAAAAGTACTCATTGGCCTTTTAAAGATTGTCCTATTATGCAGACTTTTTAGTAATGTCCTTGGAAAAAAGTAGGAATTAAAAAAGTGAAGCCTCCAAACAAACCTTTAGCTGAATGCCTGGTTCGGCCACGGCCCGGAAGGGGTTCGCCTGCCAGTAGATCTGCTCCACTTGCTTCCACATCACCACGTAGAAGCTGGAGCTGTCCTGGTAGCCGAAGATGAACCCTGCATAGTCATCGTCTGTCACAGTGTTCACGTGAAATGTCCCTTCAAAATCCACGCCACTGAACGCAGTGTAACCTTCGCAAAGAAAGAAAGAAAGGATATCACAGTGAGGTGTGTTTCATCTTTCAATACATATAATACTAGTACAGAAAATATGATATGAATCAATCCATCTGCTTTCAAAGTCTTTGGATTACAGGTGCATGGGGAGTACGCATTTTACACATTTTAATCACTTGCAGGATTACACACACCTGGCAGCTAAGGGTCTCTAATTGGCCTGAACCTTTACAAATATCAATGGGGATAATATGACAAATCCACACAGACCATGCAGGGCCAGGAATCAAGTACCTTGAGTTGCAAGGGGACACCCTAGAGAACCACCAAATGTTCTGTTCTCAAACAGTCTGTTGAGAATCTACACTGATATCACTCCTGATATAGATATATTATTAATGAGGTCATCAGTTTGAGATAATCTCATTGGCTGTGAATAGCATGGTGCCATCACTGGCCGGATTAGAAGGGGCATTCCTCAAGGGGCAACACATGCCTGCCTGCAAGGCACTTTGGGTATTTTAGGATGCTTTGACAGCAGTTAATCTCTAGTGTCTGGACTCACCAACTGCCAGTCCAGGGTCACTGTTCATGGTTTGGACGATCTCTCTTCCCTGGAAGAGAAATGGGTTGGGTTTTATAGACTGGTTGGGTTTCATGTTGGTGTGAATGCTCAGAGACCAGTTGTTGTCCATTTGACTTTCAGGAAACTGAACCAAGAGTTAACTAGTTGGGTTTACCATTAAAGTGCATTCCATAATAACCAATAGACAAACGATAACTATGTAAATATATGTTCATGATGTATTTAATTTTTTACGGGTGTAAATAGTTTTTTAAAATAATTTTAAAATCTCATTCAAATTACTGTCTACTGATTATTACGATTACCGATTACTGATTACTACGATTACTATTTTTACTATTCTATACTTTCCGACGTGACACTTGAAATTCCCATCTAGGATGAATCAAGAACATTATTGTATCTTATGTTTCATGCCTGGTTGAGGACCACCCAGTTGGGGTCTATCTGGGCGTCTCCCTCTGGGTCCAGCACGACCGTCTGGTACTCCCGGAAGTCGGTCAGCGTCACCTCTGCGTTCTCCGGACACACGTCGATGGTGTCCACGATAGTGTCGTTGTCAAAGTCCTTCTCACACACGTTCCCCACGCCATTACCTGACACACAGGTAGGGCAACACCAGGACAGACAGACAGAGAGATAGACAGGTCAACAGACAGACAGATATACAGATAGATAGATAGATAGATAGATTCATTCATTCATTCATTCATAGACAGATCGGCGGACGGGAAGGACATATAGGCAGACACACCCAGACAGACATTTTACAGAGAGACACTCAGACAAAGAGACATTCTACAGACAGACGGATGGATACCATCTGAGTCCTCCTGCAAGGGGTTGGCGATGAGTCTGCAGTTATCAGGGCCGGGGGGGAGGAGGTCTGGGACTCCGTCGTTGTCATCATCGTCGTCACACTCGTCCCCCTGGCCGTCCTTATCCGTATCCAGCTGGGAGCTGTTGATCACCGCAGGACAGTTGTCCCGCGAGTCCTGGT
>OMNS01000721.1:0-10534 GCA_900303225.1 Laemonema laureysi | reverse complement strand
ATGCGGCCGTGAGCGGGTCAACTCCGAGAGCACTCCTCACTGGGGCAGCTGGAGCAGCGTTCCCTGGCCGCCGGGCAGGTAGGTGACGTTCCGGGAGCGAGACAGCAGCAGGGCGATCTCCTCGGCCGCCTCCAGCTTCCGCAGCTCCACCAGACCGTCTCCGGCGTTCATCAGGGAGTTGGCGATGAGCAGGGCAGCCTGGGAGTCGCCCTCCGCCGAGATGATGGCGGCCTGCTTCTGCTGCTCTGCCTGGAATGCAGAAAAATAGAAAAGAATAGATGGATTAAAAGGTCTCCCTCACCATTGGTCACCAGAGGGCTGGTTTATAGCGTTTTTAAAACTGTTTTGTCAGTTGGTGTGGTGGCATAGTGACAAGTGGGCGTGTCCACTCAGATGTATGACGACCAGATCAGTCTACCAGCCTACCCAGTGGACTGTACCAACTCGTAGGCTTATCTATCCAGGGGTGGACATTCCCACATGTGACGTCACTATGTCACAATGACAATTTTAGTCATTTTGAAGCAGCTTGTTAATGGCTGATCACACAAACCTGCTGGTAAAATAGGGGCCCTTTAACAATATAACACCAAAACAGTACCTTTTCCACCACAAAACGGGCCCTCTCAGCCTCCTGCTGGGCCACCTGCTTCATCTCGACGGCCTCTGTGAACTCCTTGCCGAACGTCAAATGCGTCTGGAAAGATGGAACCAAAATAAAGCGTATAAATTCCACTGACGAAAAACGGAGGAAACTACGGGGAGAAATCTCGACTTTTGCACCAATCAATGTCGCACCAGTGATACGTCGTCCAAGATGAGGCCAAAGGTGTTGGCCCTTTCCGTCAGGTCCTCGCTGACCTGCCGAGACACCAGCTCTCTCTGTGTGATCAGCTCGCCGGCATCGAACCGAGCCTACGAGGAGGAGCCATGATTGGGAGAAGATGACGCGGATGAGGTTTGGCAAAGGTATAGTATGGGGCAAAAAACGGTAAGAGGAATGGAGCGCCGATATACCCACCACAACACTCTTGAGGACCTCTGTTGTGATAGAGGGCAACACCCTCTCATCGTAGTCCTCCCCGATGCTGGTGAAGATTCGTGGGAGATGGCTGGTCACCGGCCGGAACAGGATACGCAGTGTGATGTTGACGTTCTGCAAGTCTGTGGCGGAGGAGATAGAAGATCATTGGGTAAATATGCGGGGAGAATTAATAATACTGTACACCACCCATCTAGAGTCTACATCTGTCTCTTCCCTGGTTGTGAAAAAATGAAACTATATATATAAAAACAACCTATTTGATCCACATCAACTGTTCTCCTAGATCCCCTTTCTTATGAACTACCACATGTCCACGTGTGTATGAGTATTTCCAAAAATGTATGTTCTCAGCGTTTTGGCCTCCCGTCTACACCAAAACAACATTTCGGGTCAACAAAAAACAAAGCTTTTGAAAAACTCCTTCCTGGGAGTTTTCAAAACTCGTTTTCTGGATCTTCGTATGGACTGGTAAAACGGAGGTTTTGCAAAACGATGACCTCTATTTACACATAGAGCATGCGCCAAAAACCTACTAACAATGGCGGACTACCGTTGTGTTTACGTGTGGCTAGCACTGTTAATTATCAATTCATTGCAACCTAGCTAACCTATTACTTCATCATACAGCCCATCAATGCGGGTCCTCCTAATGTTCTTCTGTGGTGTTCGCCATTAATGTTTTATTGCCACCTACTGGCCTGGCATGCTCATGTGAGCGTATTAAATCGTTTTTGTGTTCTCTTATGGACAGGAATTTCTTTTTAAACAGAGGGGGGAAAACGTTTTCAGAAATACCCCAAATACACGTGGATGAGGCCTAAGACGATTCACATGCATCTAGAGCAAATGCGCGAGAACCATGACCATAGAGACTAAATAACATGCAGATGGCGTTTACAGACTGCCAGCATACCTTTGCTACCAGTGACGACGGGGACGTTGCGTGGTCGTGAACGGCAATCAAAGATGATGGGCTTCTGGACCCAGGGGATGAGGAAGTGGGTTCCCTCCCCAACTACTATCTCTTGCACTCCTCTGAACCTGTCAAATATGACTGCCTGATGGCCAGCATCAACTGCAGCAGGGGAGAGCATGTTTACACTATATATTGATTTATTAACATTACAATATTTGAAACCAATAACTGTGAATTCAAAGGAATCTGAACATCAAATCAACATTTTCTTGATTGAGTCTATTTTACCTACCATTGAAAAGAGCAGAGTTTAGAACACCTCCACCGACGGCCAGGGCCAGGCCCAACTTCCCAATAGTCTCAAACAATTTTGCCATGGCAGCTGTCAAGCAAAAAAATGAACCAAACGGATGGAAATTATACAACTGTACCAGAAGAGAAATGAAAGTCCCGGTTATTATCTCAGTGGTGTATGACTGCAAGCTGCAACTCAGGCAACCATTTACGTGTGCTGTATAGTTAGGAACAGTGACCAGTGGTTTAAACAGTGCAGTGTCGCAGATTAGGGCTGAAGGCTACCTTGATAATGCATTGGCTTGTCACCTACGCTAGTTAGCTTAGCCAGCTAACGAAAATGATTAACTATGAGTTACAATCCAGTCGTTCGGCTGTCGAACAGTAACCTTTGAGGGAACCAAAATGCTCAAACCAGCTTGCAATCTAACTACCACCGTGAACATTATCTCACTGTCCACTAATCTGTTTCAAGGGTCATTAAAAACGAGCATGATGCAAATGTGTCACTTGTGTGCATGTTATACCCGCGTTACATAGTACCCCGTTTAACAACGTATCAAAAGTCTGTTCGGTATTCCTACAGCTAAGACACAATATGTGATCACCTTATGATGACAGAACACTAGACTAAAAGCGACAATAACACGAGGTGTGATGATTGAACTCACCTAGTTTTATCAGATGTGTCTATGACCTCCACTGAAGACACCGCAGGAAGCAGAACGCATGAAATAATGGTCCACGGCGCATGCGCATCGGCCTTCAACAACGTCCGCGGTGATTGGATAGAATGTTCTCGGTGTCGTGACCATTGACGTCGTCCATTGGGTAACGAAACCCGTGTCTGTAGTTACAGTGTATTGCGGGAGTTTAACCAAATATATTCAAATAGCTCTGGTTTAACTTACTATTATGGAAATCCACATCAATATCAATATGTGTCACGAATATGTGTGACCTTGTATATAACAGTCTACTTACTTACTAATATAATATAATTGACACACCTTCTCATAAGGACTGTATATGGATTATTTATTACTTCACATTGCATTCGTCCATAGAGCATTGCACTATTTTAATAGCGCACATTGCTTTAAACATATTGACGCACTCGTCAATGGCTGCGGCACACGCACGCGTGCAGATCCGAAACCAACCGCCCCCAATGAAAAAAACAATACGCTCTTTAAGTTTCACTTTCTTCCATTTTTTGAGCAGCAAGGACTTAGACATCTTTGAAATCTGAAAGATTTGCAAGGTAAGGGAACTGATCTAAATGCTATCCTGATCCCTATAGGTAAAAAACAAAAAGCAACATGCTGAGATTGGTTGAGGTAGACCTAAAGTATTATTGTCTTTTTCGTTGTACCTCCATAATAACACTTCCTCACTTCCCACTTGCTTTCATTTTCTTCGAAGCCGCCCGTTCTCACTCTTTTAGTTTAGCTCTTAGAACAGCAGACTGCAGAGACATATCGCCACTTTAATTAAATGAAGCCGATTGGCGATTTATCTCTTTGGTTAGGCAACACGGATGATTTATTTGATGCCCAAAGACAAGCAGAATGTAGTATTTATGTATAGCCTACACGGCGTGATGGACATTGCCTTGTGTTAGTGTTAGTGAATATTAGTAGTTAGGTCTAGATAGGAACATAAGCATAGGCCTACTCAGGGGTGAAATTAATAAGTAGGCTATATTGCAGTTAATCGACGAAGAGGTTGGAAGGATAGAAGTTACCGCCCATATCTCCATAATATTGTCTAGCTGCAATTCCCTCCCCTGTGTCTTTTGTGTACATGCATATACTATTATATGCATAACCCTATTCATATAATATATGTTATATATATTATAACCCTAACCCTATACACTTTTATTTAATAAAGATGTCAATGTTAATTGATCCAGTAGCACATAATATTTGCAATTCATATTGGCTTTCGTCCACTAGATGGCAGACTTGGACAGGACGGTAAGAGTGACTGGTCTGCCCACAGACATTGAGGATGACAGGTTGTCAGACAAGCTACATATCATTTTTCTGAGAGAGAAGCATGGGGGAGGGGAAATAGCTTCTGTCATAATTACCAAGGACCCTCCTGGCTCTGCCCTGATCACATTTGAAGACAGTACAGGTAAGTAACATCAGTGTGTATGTGTGTGTGTGTGTGTGTGTGTCTAAACACATGACAAACAAAAACATGTATGTCATTACATACAACTTTCTGGCATTTAATTGCAATAAATATATGTAGTGGTACATGGATGGTGAACGTGTTACAGGCTCCATATTAAATACCAGTACCTCACTCACACAGTGGCCCGGAGAGTTATCCTACATGGTCAACACGTTTTGAATTTGGATGGTATGCGGTATGAACTGACATTAACTCCACATTGTGAGCGCCTGGGACCAGATATGGTGCGTATTATCTGAATATGTTCAGAGAGAAGAGATTGAAATAGAAAGCATTGTGTTGTACCTTTATTCTCTTTTTTCCACCATAGGTCGTCTTGAGTATGTCTGTAACTATCGACTGTACCAAGCTTCCGTTGAGCCGAACAGCCAAGGGAGTCCTTCTTGAGAGTTACCCTGACATTGAGTTCCACGGTAGTACTTCAGCGATATGCTGTGAAATCACAGGCCCATACTCCCAGGTACAAGCTGCTTTGGCACAATTGCTTGGAGTTCCTGAATGCCAAACATCTGGTGCATCCTCTGGTGGCCTTAATATGCATGCAGTTAAAACATCTGAATCCCCAGAGTCACTACATACTGCTGGGGACTACCGATCCACCCCACCTGGACATCAGAAATCAACTGGTCCGGTTTGGAAAGACGTGGACAAGACCGAGACTGGGGCTGTGTTGGAGGAAGACCTCTCCCTAGTTATGGATGCAGACATGTTTAAGTATTTGCAGAAGCACTGCGGAAAGGAGTACCGACATATACTCAGTCAGAATGGCGTGGAGGTTTTAGATGTAACTTCTGAGGATGTGACCACATTGTTCCTGCAGTGTGACACAAAGTTAGGGGAGGTTGACAGTGAGCTGAAGCGGCTTAAGTCAGCAAGAAGCCAAATAAGTCAGCTTTACCAAGACAATGAGATGTTCATATGTCGTGTTCACCTGTTTAAAAGCACCCTTCCATCCAGGGAAGTCCTGCATAGGAGAATGGAAAACTTAGGAGTAACATTCCCTAAGCTTCTTCTAAATGAGGATGACCAAAACATCTACCTCATCGGGAGCTATAGTGACACATGTGAGGCCAAGAAGGTTCTTTTGGACTACAATGAACCCAGGAGAGTGTCTGGAGAGATTGGCAGTCTTCTGAGATATCCTTCCCTTGACTTGAACTCAGCATATCCACTTGAGGGACAAAATGTGTCTGTTGCCCTCCCACCGATACCCAGTTCTCAGAGGAGTAAGACAGATGCATTGCTGGGGCCGGACAAGGATGAGCACAGAGCTGACGGAGCCACAAAGTATAAACTAGCAGCCCAGTTTAAGCACACAGGACCAGGTGCATTAGGGTCTATGACGGATGACTTAACTGGAGTAGGGTTAGGGCTCCCATCTCCTGCTATGCGAAGAGGCCTTGGTCCTGTGTTAGACTCGAATGTTCTTTCAGGCACTGCAAGGTTTACTGACAAAAGTCTGTCAAGGCAGAACACTGGAGAGGACATCTTATTTCAGAGTGGACTCAGACCCCCAGAGAGTTCGACATTGGGGGACTATGAACGGAAGTTTTCAGGATCTCCCCCGATTCCAACTCAGATCAGTCCATCAGGAAGCGTCACCCGCCCAGCTCTTGGGACCGGGCTTGGCTTAAACTATGACAGTATCTCCTCTCAGAGATCCATTCCCATGGTCCAAACCGCCAGACAATTGGATGATGCACAGCACACAGGACGTGCAAATGGGACAAGGACAAGGGACAGAGCAAATAGTTTAAGTCACCTAAAAGGAAAGGACAGGTCAGAAATATGTAGCAGACAAATAACAGCTTCCAGTATGATATGGGAGTACATAAAGAAGGTATATTGGTCTCAACTGGGAGAATTAACCATGGACATAAAGATGGAAGAGCAGCACACAGATGCTAGTGATCTGACTACCGTCTTCTTGACGGCCCTGGACTCTTCTAAAGTGGAAGCTTGTAAGACAGATTTACTGAACCTGGTTGCTAAGGTTACTGCCGATTTCTCGGTGTATGAGCTGAGTTCGACAGAGTTGGGTGTGGCCAACCTGGCAGATGTAATCCTCAATGAACTGCAGAGTAGATTCAAGAAGGTGTCCATTCACCCATTAAAGGAGTCCTTACTTATTCTGGGTCCAAAACACTTGTGTTCTCAGGTCGCCGATGCAGCGAGAAAAGTGTTTTCTGGTGCATCATCCCAGATACCTGGACAACAACAGTGCTTCTCTAGTGAAGCCTCTACTTTAGCCTCTACTTCAAATGAGGCCATCTCTACAAATATAAACAAGGACCAACATTTGAGTCTGTTTGATAGCAATGCCACAGAGCACGAACAGGAAACCAATGCTATTTCTATCAGTGAGCATACAGATTACATGCTCCCTAAGTCACCCATGGCTCAGAAACAAACAGTCGTTAAGGAGAAAGTAAAGAATCCTGGGACAACACATTCGCGTCGGAGGAGCACAGTAAGTCAAACTAATACAATAATTGATTCAAGTGCAAAACCTCTGGATGACTCTGGGCCACAAGCAATAGATACCAGTCAAGACGTGGGTACACTGCAAAAAGAGAGTAATATACAGTCTAAGTTACTCCAGAATGACAACAGAAGGCAGGGATGGTCCGAAAGCCAGCAGCATACTGAGTCGTCTTCCCCTTGCTACAACTCTGCCAGGTCCGGTCAACAAGGTTTCAAAGACATATGTGTGCTTTGCAGCAGTGAGGAGTCGGTGAAGACAGAGTGTGGTCTAACATTGTGTTCAAGCTGTGTGGCCAAGGAACATGCCTGCTGCAGGGTGTGTCTGAAGAAGACACAATGCGTGGGCATCCAGGGCAAGATCAGCATCTCTGAGCTGGCTTGTAGTCTTCCGGGCCACAACAAGGACTCCACAATGAAGATCACTTACAGGATCCCAAATGGAATTCAAGGGGTGAGAAGCTGACTAAAACAAATAACTTGTTCTACAATTAAAGCAACTGATGACAGTAAAAGTTGTCAGCTGGCTGAATTATAGAAACAATTATACAAAGTATTTCTCTTTGTCATTGTTAGATATTCTGTGGACACAGTTTGACGGGACTGTATGGTGATATTGTACTTGTTGTGTGTGTCTTAACAGGGTAGCCATCCTTCTCCAGGTTTGCCGTTCAAAGGAGGGGTTTTTGTGGCCTACCTTCCTTACACTGAGAAGGTAAGGGTAAAGCTGGTCCCCAGGTTGGAGGAGGCCTTCAGGCGTGGCCTCACCTTCACTGTTCAGGAAAGAGAAGACACAGCCAAGGTCACCTGGGACAGCATCCCCCATAAGACTTACATGCAGGGAGGCAGATCACAGTGAGTCCATCTGCAACGTTGTTTCACTCAAATGCAACCAGGAGATGGTTGGACATACAGAGCAATGTGTTGTTTCTTCTTTTCTTTTAGGAATGGATACCCAGATGTTGCCTATCTGGACCGCTTATCCTCCATCTTGACTTCTGAGGGGATTTAATAGCAACCAAGTTTTTTTTTTTAGAACTGATTCAGCCTTTATTTGGTTGTTTCTTTTTAAATTTTATTTGTACAATATCTTATATTTTGGTATTTAAATGCAGCTTGTATTGTATTGCAGGAGTATTCTGTAGGTGGCTGGTTGAAGGATTGATGGAAACTAACTTCTGTGTCTGTGTCTTACTTCAATTGTTCTTGTTGAATTATTTTACTTCTTACATTGGTAGTTCTAATACTAGTATTTTCTTTACTTTTGTATGAGGTACAATGATGATCATTAAACCTAACCCTAACCCTAACCCTAACATATATTTTAATATTATTTTAATGGAATTAAATATTTTTAAAATCAATGTTTTCATCTACTGAATGGAAAATTGGGGGATAAAATGAGTCAACCTTCTGTTGCCATGTATATATTTATCGCGCTATATTTAAAATCTGCGATTCTTTTTTCGGGCACTCAAAGGTTGAAAAAAAATAAATGAAGAACCTCCTGTCACGATACTTTTTGTTATGCTTTTTTATTAGTCCTGGAAAACATGTAAGGCATATGGTAACATTACACACTGACGCGTTACAAGCTCTGTGGACCCATGTGGACCACATGGCACCACACAGTTAACCCAGAGTCAAGCACAGAAGCAGCATCATTTCAAAGGGTTTAAAAAACAAAGTGTAGACAAGAAGAGATTTGTTTTCTTTTGCAACCGGGAAACCAACATTAGGAAGTCTTGAGAGTAGCGGAGCGGGTCTGCTTCAGAAACCAGTGGGCAAGGAAGGAGGAATGGGCTATGCGGTGTGCACTATTACTACGAGTGACTGAGCTGTAACAACTGACTTATTTCAGGATAAGTGCGAAATGTTGTCGTTTTTTTTACTGAATCATTCCCAGAGATAGGTTGATGCGGATCGCGTATGCGCTGTGGACTCTGACACTGCCAGAGTGGGAGGTGACATGAGATGGGTAGGAATGAATGGGGACTAGTGGTTGTTGTCGTTACGATAGCGAGGTACTTTTCCCAATGCATCACACCCCATACACTACTAAACTAGTATGAAACAGATAATGAGCTACACAAACACACAAAGCCATATCGCGTGGCCTAGATCTAGTACGTGGATCCTAACACTGTACATGACAAGCCCGGGCATTTAACTCCCCTCTAGCATCTCTGCAATGTTGTGGTGATGGTTTTATTACAGAGGTTTCCAGTGACTGCCAAGCCACAGTCTGATGCGGTTAATCCTTTTGAGGGAAGGGTATGTTTGTGCCGCTATAGAGTGAGAACGAGGGAGTAACTCTGGATGTGGCAACGGGCTTCAGACAAATCCTTCTGATTTGGAAATACTAAAACTTACAGGAAACACTGAGCATATGAGACTTGTTATGTTAGCTACTGGTACGTTACATTTTGTAGTAGCTGATTATTAGGACATTATTTGACGCTATCCGATTGTTTAGCGGGAATGTACAAATCTAAAAACATACAAAGGCAAATACCTGCGCGGCATTACTTTGAAACATTGGCACTTTTCTTTCTCTGCATCTCTTGAGTTTTTAGGTGTTCTTGCGTAAGAACATCTGATTGGAATAGCTTTCAAAATTTCACCCAACTGCGTCGCCACAAATACAGGCCACTGAGCCACAGATTCATTCAACTTGCACCCCTATCCAAGAATTTCAACATTGAGGAGGGAAATGTTGCGCATGCATTAATTCAAATTCCATTGCAGTTATCCAAGTAATGCATCCCATGTGTACGGGCGAAATAAATGTTGACTAATCGTTGACGACTGCAGCCGTCAAAACTCCAGTGTAGCAACTGAAACTAGCCCATAGCGAACTCAGGACAGGCCAGGGCTGACCTGGGATCAGTCCTTTGGACCAGGAGAATTCAAACAGCTGTGCGTTCGCAACGACGGCAGCTGCGCGAGGGCTTCGTTCATTGGATATTCCCACGAATCCTCATGCCGGTGCAAAGACAAGCAGAGCTACCGAATATGTGGGGATGCATCGATGTATCATATGTAGGATTATGATATCAAGATTCAAATGTTATCCGACTGTGTTTACTGTAATACTGAGCATTCTGGTAACAGAATGAAAGTCGGACAGGCTGCGATGGGACGTGATATATAGCCTACAATTGGGGTTCTGTCAAATTTAGTGACATTTCAGAATACACAGAGATGGGCAGATGAGCTAAACGGTTTAACAGAGACCACGGTGCAAGCCCACAGTGGAGCATGGCTGCATTTAATGAAACACTTTCAATTGTTAGACTTTTTGTTAACTGCAGCAGAAATTCGGTCAGCACCCATGATCTTTTTGGATAGACATCTTACACGTTTTTCATATTTTTGTTTTCTATAAGGTCAAGGAAACCTTTTTTCACGTTTATATGCAAAAGACAAAGAGCCATACAAATAATTTGGCACAATGGTTCAGACCAACAGAACGTTTAGCAGGTCCCCGTGTATGAGGAGTATGAACTTTGAACTTTAAACCCTTGGAAAAAAAACAAAAAAACAAAAAACAAAATGAAAAAAAAAACAAAAAACAAAAAGAAAAACGT
>OMNS01000703.1:0-10363 GCA_900303225.1 Laemonema laureysi | reverse complement strand
CAAACTCACTGTATTCAAATTAAGTTGTTTTTGTTTTGTTTAATCAAATTTTCAATAATCAAAATACAATGCCTAACAGTTATGTGACCAGATATATATTTGTTTTATGTATACATTGAAAATTACATTAACATCAATATTCATCATCAACATGGATAAGGATACCATTTTTTTAATTTTCATGAATAATGAGTAACATATGTGCCCATTCAAGGTGCTCTCCTTTGGAAGCAGAAGAAGTTCCTCCTGTTTAAACAGTTTCTAGCTTGCTTGCCATTCTTAGACAGAGCACCACAGTTCATCCCATTGGTTGGGCACATAGGCATGGAGACACCATCATCTGTTTCCCCATCCATCCACAGCCACCGGCCAGCCAGCCAACGTAGACCAATCCATACCTCATCTGTCTGGACCTCATTGATGATGTTCTGGGCATAACCAAATTCTTCTTCAGTGTACAGTCTAATGAGATCAAACATTGGATTGTCGTAGAATTGCTGGTCATTGTCCGATTGAAGAGCCCTGCAGTGGTCAAGAGCTTCCTCCCATGTTTTGTTCTCCTTCACTAAAACCAGGTTGTTCTTCTGACACATAACTGGATGTCTAGATGAACAATCATCCACAAACAACATTCTGTGATCAACAAAAGCACATATGTTGTTGGCATGGGATCCAAATGGATATATCGTGAGGTTGTTGGTGCCACCATCAACCCACTTCCAATCATTCTTATCATTCTCAGCCCTATGAAGACCAATCCAGCATTTAGTGTAGGTTGGCCAATCGGTTCTCCGATTACATGCTTTAGATACTTTTACTACCTCAGATGAATTCCTCATGATGGCGAAATCACTATGGAATATAGTGTTCCCAGACCTGCAAAGTTGCCGGACATGGTCCCAGGTCCCAGATTGTAATGGTAATGGGTAAAATAATGTATTCCATAGCAGAGAAGCCTCCCCATGAAGCGGTTGACTGATGGAAAGTGTGAGAATGAAGAAGAGATTCAGGTACTTGGTAGATGTATTCTTCATAATTCTTCTCCAGATTCAAAGGTGGATGGATGGTTTGATCGCCTCTTCTCTAATAAAGGCTGCTTGTCCAGACAAGGTAAACCAAATGCATTCACTTCTATCTTTAAATAGTCTGAGAGAGAAAAATAAGCTCTCCAGCTCCACTCTGCTGCAACGTCATATCTTTACATTTATGTAAATTGTATAATTGATCATTTAAATATCACTTCCTGGAAGTAAATTGTAAAGTAAACACATTTTATGCTACTAGGTCCCATAATCTTTTCGTTTGTCCATTGTTGTCGATGGGCACTGTGTGCATGATGTGCATAGTGGGCTTAGTTTTTGTATATTACTGTTGCTATCTGGGTGTTACTAGAGTTAACTAATTAGCTTAGTGTTTGGGAGTAGGCCTACAGCCTGTACATTTGAATATTGTAGCAATTTCTTTCTAAAATATAAGAAAAATTATAATAATGTTGTGATATCCTTTGCAATGGCAATACAACATTGTAGGCGTATGTGTGTTGACCTAATATTCAAACTCACTGTATTCAAATTAAGTATGACATTAAGTTAAGAGCATTCCCTTCCCAGGTACCCAGGTACTTAAATTCCAAATGAAATAAACACAAATAGTTGTTTTGTATTCTGACTGATTCAAATACCACAATTTGGATACAGGGTCATATCAAATAAGGCACAGCAAGGGCAAACAAACTAACAACACTGAAATAAAACAAATTAAAGGACCCTGGCTGACGCAGTGGCGCATTATTTACATGTCCTCATGCCTGGACCCATATCAAGCATGGGAATTCTGGGGCAGATCGGACAATGTATAGTCAATGTACAGCTTCCTGTTGCCAGTAGGTGGCACTATCCATCCATAAAGGCATAAAAAGGCCAGAAAATTATATAAAAGAAAATTAAAAGTTCGGAAAATTAACAGTCCCAACGTCCGAAAGTCAGACAATCTCTAGGAATCTCTAGGAGGAGTTTGTTAAAGTACAGCTCCTGTAAATCATTGCCCTGGCTGGATTCCAAAAGTCTGTCTATCTGTTTTGCCTTGTGCATCCTGCTAAATGGGCAGCTGTTTTCCTCAATCTCCATTGTACCCGATTAAATTGTCAAATTGCTGAAGCTGCTCGACAAGATGCTCAATCGGCCACCGAATAGTGTTGTGGACCGAGGATACATCAGTGTGTCCTAACTGGAAATGTTTTAGATTCCTCGATTATGTCATCAGACATTTAGATAGCACACCGCTGTATGGCCACATATAACAAACGTGATTGGCTCCAAAGTCATTAAGAGTCAAGGTTGATTTGAATGATGCTGAAGCAGCTCAGCTGTCCCATTCAGTTCACATGGCTCCTTTTTCGTGATACTGGTGCTTGATGCAAGCAATCCTGCCTAAGCTCCAGCATTAACAAAACGTATTGAAATCCAGCCCTAGCATTTGTTTGCTGTTCCCTCCAGGTAAGACTCAAGACTCAAGAAGGTTGTTTTTTGTCCTAATCTAAAAAAGCAATACACACTACAAGCATAATACTTGTGGCTATTGTCTATTCAACATTGGAGAGGAAACCCATTACTTGATTAGATGTCCTTAGGCCAACACAATGAGAGTTGACTGCTCTGAAATATTGCATTCAGTCGCTACAGTAGAATGTAAAATAAACCAATCCTCTACTGTTTTCCAGTGTGTACAGTGAACTTGAATCAACATAATTTACTGTTACAGGGATGGGGTGTAGTGTTTGAGAGTCTCCCAGCCAAAAGGTACTGGATTTGATCCCCAATGACCGCCGTCTGTCTAACTGTAGGCATCCTTGAACAAGATGCTTGACTCCTAGCTCCTCAATGACTTTGTGACTGAATTCCATGGATCAGCGTGACAGTGTTTACGGTTCAAAAGATGCTCCTATCCCTGTGCCTAGAGACGCCAACCTCACGTGTGTACCGCATTGAATGCATTTCAAAAAAGATAACTGTGCTAATAAATTGCTCTGCCGGTACTATAAGGTCCAAAACAGACAACAACAAACAAGGATGACTTAGTGTGAGGACATTTCGTCTGTGTTGGTTACAGGCTGGATGGCACGTGCTTTGGGGGTGACAGCGACACGCTAGAGGCATCACTCTGCACATGGCTCAGGACTCCCTTCTCACTCCCGACCTCTTCATGTTTTCCTCGCCTGGCAGACGGTGGCACCGAGCACCGACGTGCTCCAGAGACTTGAGGTGGCGCTCACCTCGATACACATCTGCTCTGATTAATCGTCTGCTCCACTCAGCAGCGTACGTTTCATTATTGGTTTTAAGTGGGCGAAAATAGCACAGCTCTGTGGGAGGGGGTGTCGCTATGAGGGGGCGTCACGGCTCCCCCGTCAGCTTCACTCTCAACACCACCATGTGATTATTCGTGTTTGCGGTTGCCAGGCACAGACACCCACTGAGATTGGTTTGAATACAAAAGTGGAACCAACAGAGGCTTCCCAGGATGACACTGTAATACTCACCCTTTGACACCTCTGGTATCCCATGGAGTCCGTTTTCTCATTGATGTGAGCAGAGATAAGCAGTAATGATAAAATGCTGCTGTTCACCACTAAGGATCTACATCTGAAGCATGTGTTTATCAAAGAGAACAATTGGCATAAATCTTGTATAATGGGCATAACCCAAGTATGACCCAAGTAAGTAAGATCCCCCTTAAAACAAGCTTATTACCGTTACTACATGTTTCACTGCACATCATTTTAAGATTTCAACATGGTTAGATGTGTTTGCATGTCAATATTTCTGTTTATGCTAGTTAGAAAACATATAGGCTATATAAGTTCAAACAATTTTGTATAGTCTTTAAATATTTTTTTTACAAAAACGCATTGTTGGAATATTCATAGATGAGGATATTCTCCCATTCACTGTAGAGGGAATTATACCAAGCTTAAATCTTTAAACTGTTCGAATTAGCCTAATTACAATTTATTACTAATTACAGTTGATACTAGGAATCTAGTTAGTTTTATGTCAATAATTCTTGAACTCATGCAATTTTGATTTGAATCAAAGTTGAATTTCTAATTGAAATAATTGTAACTAGGTGTTTTTATATACTGCATTGTAACAGTGTTATTAGGTGAACTACCCTGCTGCTGGCATACTGCATTTAGCCTGGAGTGGTCACAATGCATGTATGTGTAGAGTATGTATCTACTGTATGTATGTAGGTAGGTCAGAGTTACTGAGTGGCTGTGTAAGTATAGTTTTCTAACCTTTCCATAGAGGGTACAGCCCAGCTGCTACAAGTCGTAGCGTCCCTGGTGTGGTCGAGGACGTCCTGGCCCTTTTCCTAAACCCAGGAACTCAGGAACTGAACCCATTCTAAAGCTGCAGCTCACAGGGGTGTTGTCGTGATTGGAGAACTCTGAACCCAACACTGTCAATGTCATTCAGATGACGTGTGCAGTACAGGTGCAGTAAAGGTAATTCTGAGGGTGAAGTAAGGACAGAAGCTCTGGGAAGCTGTATTTCGAGGTTGTGCGGCTTCATGATCCCACCCCACCACCTCCTAACCTCGTCTCCTAGAATCCCTTGCAAAGAGGTGCTATAGTTTACGCAAGTATAGGTTACATTTGTCATAAGAATAATGATGATTAAAAATACAAAGGAATATCTCTAATACCATGCTATAAGCGGCAATAGTAACCTAACATTTGTACAAAATGAATACAGGCATTTGTAATGTTGTCTCCATTGGGGATGGCAGGAGAGCAGTTTTCCCCAGCTGAGATGTACATCCAGCAACCTCTCATAGGCCACCTTCCCCGATCAAATCTCCAGTGAGACCGTCAGCCTGCAGTAGGCCCTCCACCTGATGGAGGGGCTTGATGACGAGATGTATTCTACCTTTTACCAAGGCTGGCAATACAGCTGTGACGGTGCTATTTCCCAGCTGCCTGGGGGAGAGGGTGGCGAAAGGCAAGGAAAAAGGCTGAGAGGAAAACAGAAAAGAAGGAAGAAGGAAGGGAAGTAGCCAGGAGGTCCAGTGCTGTCATCCATTGGCCCTCCTGGCTACTTCCCTTGATTTACTAAAAATGTAAATGTCTTTGTGTATTGTATTTGTGTTGCATTTGCACATCATTCTATTCACTTTGCATACAAGCCATTGGGTGTTTGTGTATATATGTGGTTTGTATGGTTGAGGTCATGGTAAGGGGTTGTGGATGGGCAATTAGAGTGTTGAGTGGTTAGGATCCAAGCCTCTGCCAGTATGTTTTTTTTGCTGCATCGTTTATTTTGTGAGTGTGTCAGGCTAAGCGCTTACAAGTGCACACACTTTGACACACTGTGATCATCAAAACGTACAAAATGTGCTCTTATTTAGAGGAAGACACAGAAGAAGCCCTCCAGAGCAACGCATTGTATTTGTTCATAGCAAATTTGTATTCACCAACATCATCAGTATCAGTATTTTTCATTGTAGCTTGCATAATATGTATAGTAAGGACCGCTACCCTCTGTAGCTGGGGTCCACGCGGTACATCTTTTCTGGCACCTCTCCTACTGCCCTGTCCATCCATAATGACCAACCTTCTCCACTCGCCAACCACCCTCCTCCTCCTGACCTCCATAGGCTTCACCTGACTGTCTGTTTTCTGCCTTAGCGACAACTTGACGTAAAAGTGAACCGCAGGTATGGCGCGCCACCTTGTGTTGACAAAGCAGCTCTGCAGAGGAACGCCCTCCTATTGGCCGGCACAGAACATGACACCGATGTCATATTCAGAGTATATTATATGGGCTGTTTGCATTATAGGTTGGTGTGATGTGTGTAATGAAGTGGTCTACACTCGTGGTATGGTCTAGTTTGGTGCATATTGATCGAGCAAAAACAAAAACAAAAACGTGGAAAGGTGGAAATGTATTCCACAGAATTTTTTATTTTTCAAATGAAAATGAACATGGAAAGAAAATGTTGAACGTGATGCCAATGTTAGTATTGAGCGACTTGTATGGTCACAGACAGTGCATGGCTCACTTGTTTTTGCTTTGTGCGTATTTTAAGGAAAAAGATCACCTGAGTTATTGAATGCACTATATACTATAATGCCCTCGTGTAAAACCACATAAAAAAAATATGATCATTAATATAAATAGGACTTAGAAATAAACCAAGTCACAGTCAACAGCTGTGATGTGACCCCGGGCACACAGGCTCTCTCTTTGATCGTGTTAACACTGCAGAAGGACTCCATGTGCTCACACCACACATCCACGGTCTTCACGGTCTGGACAGCAGCATGTGGGCCCTCAGTTCCTCCAATATCTCTGTGCCGCTGCTCCACGGCACCACCCTCGCCTTCAGGGAGGACTCCCGGCCCTGCCGTTTGCTCAGCAGCCTCTCCAGGGTGAAGCCCCTCCTGGGCATCACCACATCCCCGCCCCGCAGACAGGAGGTGGGGCAGAGGTCATTGCCACCGTCGCCCACGTAGAACATTCTGTGGTAGTCCGTGCCCCCGGCGGAGCGCTCCAACAGGTACTGCTCCAGTGCCTTCCTCTTGCAGAGGTTGATGGGGCAGCGGGTGCAGTCGTGCGAGTGGTAGCGCCGCACCGTCAGGTAGCCACGCTCGTCGAAGCGAGCAGGGTTGGTGATCACGTGGTCGACGGCCGAGCGCAGCCCCGCCGCGCCCAGGACCCAGTCGATGAAGATGGCGTTCGAGTCGGAGAGGACGACGCAGTCCACGGCGCTCTTGTGCGCTGAAATGAACACCAGCAGGTCTGCCATTCCCTCGGTGAAGGGGATGGTTTCCATGACGACACGGATGCTGTCAGGACTCACTGACTGGTCTCCTGATTGGACAAGAAACTAAATCGATTAGACTTGGGTTAGGATGCACAAATACCAATACTGATATCAGGTCAATATACTGATACAGGCGCCAATACTGACTGTTATTAGGGAAGATAGAAGGTAGAATATTGTAATTCAATAAGTACAAAGGCAACTTTAATGCACATTCAACATGCACGCAATGCACACGTTTCAGGAGTTTAACTCAAACAGCAGCAAAATCTGAATCAAAATCATTCCTAAATCATTCAATTTGATGAAGTGATCCACTGAATTGTATAATACACTATTTATAATATATGAAGAACCCAGCCCCAAATTCGCCAAATTCATGTTACCTATGAGTAATTTTACAAAGCGCTGCCAATATCATGCTCGTCAGCTCGTCAACCCTCAACAGCATCATACACACCCACCTATGTATGACATTACTCTGCCCATGTATTCTGTCCAGTTGCCTTCTTGGCAAGAATCCTTCAGTGATTTGGGAAGGGTTTGATTTGGAAGACACCTGAAAATGTTGTACATGTAGTTTTAGGTGTGAATGTCTATACGCAGGGTCAAATGAAGAGCATTAATTTCACACCGAGAAAGAGGAAGAGGAAAGAGGAAGAGCGCAACCCAGAAACAATACATTTCACTTCTCATCAACGATCGTCAACAGGAGCGTGTTATAGTTTTCAACCTAAGCTTAAGGAAGACAATGAATATGTGTTGCGATACGCAAATATTCTTGTTGTGTGAAAGCACATGATGTTGTATTGTGTTGCATACCTAATGACCCAAGTGTCACTGTTTTCATCCACCACAGTGTGGTCAAAGTCGAATATCATTAGGGTTTTCATTTTTCCACCTGAAAAAGAGACATGGCATCAGTCTATGTAGGGCTGTCGATAAGAAGACAAGGTAAAGATAGTTTCATATTCGATATTCGCCACACATTCGGTTTTCAACTCGCATTTTCTCTGCAACGACAAGGGCTAAGATGTTAATAATACTTGAATGTTCAAGTATGTTGTGATTTGTGAAAATAGTGAGACATTTTACTTATTTATTTTAAATAAATTAAATATTCCAGTCCTGGTTTGGTGGGTCTAGATATTGTAGTTTTCCTTTTCCCAAAAGCCAAATTGTCTGTGTTTTCACAAACAGACAAGAGATTTCACAAATCTGAAACATGATTATAAAGAGTGCATAGGGTCCGCATGATAATCCAGTCCTGGTTTGGTGGGTCTGGGTATTGTAGTTTTCGATCTAGACATGGTCTCATGTGGACTACATAGTACAAATCATTAAAACATAAATGAATAAATAAAATGTCTCGCTATTTTTTACAGCTAAAGTTCAATAATCAGTGGTTTTAACATTCAAGTATAATTAACATGTCAGTCGTTGCAGAGAAAATGCGAGTTGAAAACCGAATGTCTGGCGAATATCGAATAGGAAACTATCTTTACCTAGGTACAGAACTATAAGAAAGAAAACATCATTGACTTGTATTTGTCTTACCTGTTACTTTTCAGATCAATTGCTCAATTGCAAAGCAGACTTAATAACGAACATACATGTATGACCGACACTGAACTAAAATAAAAGAGAAAGAAAGACCAATTAAAATACTTGGAAGTCTGACTATTTACAGGCCATATACACCATGCCAGCGGCACTGCTTACTGCCTGCTGCTTCTACTTCTACTTCTACTTCTACTTTCTCTTTGACAGCGCATATACCGCCGCTCATCGGTCTGGGGTTTGGAAAAGTTCATGTATTTTCTGTTTTTTCCAAACTGCTGCTCTTAACTTTAGTTTTTATTTTGTCTTAATAATTACCCATTTATTTATTTAACGCAATCCGTGCGTAGCCTACTAAAATGATGCTTACTGCTTTTTGTGTGAGTTTGTGTCGTGCATGGATGTGCTTATTTTGCATCTTGAGCACAGACAATAAAGTTGTGATTAATAAAGTACTCTGAATCTGAACCCGAATGAATCTGTTCACTGTATTTCACGAGGAAAAACAAACGTTATTTATATGGGGAAAACATCCGTGTCGGTCACTGCTGATGAAATGTTTTGGCAAACAAAAACAATACCCGTGACCGCACACATTTAAATGATAAATTATACATTAACTTGCAACACGTATGCATTAGTCGCGTATACATATACCATTTATGCGGTTTTGTACTGGAAAAAATGGATTTCTCATATAACTAGTATTATAGGCGTAATCATAAAGCCAACCAAGGTCTACTACATGCCAGTAGAGGGCAACAGTCTATACATTTAGTTTAAAAAAAACACAAAGAAGAAAACCATCACCCTCGTTTTAGTTCCTGGTTACGTCTCAGCCAGGGAATACTGACACCTACGCTTATTTCGTAGTAATAGCTGACCAAATATTGTTGGCAGAGATGTTTAAAGGGTTGGGAACGTGGCTTGGTTTGGAGAATGCAACGCGTTCAACCACGGGCGATGACAAGGACAGCTCTGGCTTAGATACAGAACAAGAGGAAAAGATTGTGCAAGCCCAAAACGAAGTAAACAAACAGCAACCAACCGAGCAGGATGGCGACTCGACAATATACGAAGAATCCTCCCAGCAAGAAAAAGGACTAAGTGGTAATAACACATTTTCAGCTTTTACATCTCTATATTTCATTCGTATGCCGACCGCCATGCAAACTTCTAAGCACATTTATCCGCTGTCCATGCCAATGTTGGAAAGGTATTATGGTTATTTCCAGCATAGCATTTTTGCATGTAACATCGACTTAAAGTCATTTGACTGTTTTGACTAAACTACACATTTTCCCCCTCCAATGCTATCTTTACAGACTACATTTTCACCTTTGCCACCAATGCCACCAAGAAGATATCCGAGTCTGTGGCAGGGACTGCGCAGACCATCAAAAAGAGCGTTGAGGACGGCAACATTGACGGCATCATTGACAAGGTATGTCAATAGCTTAGCTTTGACAATTAACACTGAAATCCTGTATTCAATTCGTATTGCATATGTTAATTACTGTGTCTCTCCATGTGTCTTTCAGACGTTTTTGGGAGAGTTCCAAAAGGAGCAGGAGAAGTTTGTCCAAGAAAACAAAGCCAAAAAATCTGGTAAAACACATTTTATAGAATTATATATATATTAAATTAGGATGCGATATTCTTCCATACCATTTCATGCTTGTCAAAAGTGTTACCTGGATAGAAATACATAAACATGTTTCGTGTTCTTCCAACACACTGGTGTGAGGTTTTTTTGGGGGGGGGGGGCATGCAAGCAATGTTGTAAGACCTAGAAGACCTAGTAGAAATGTCATGTATGTGTAACATGAGTGTTAGGATCTTTAACCTAGACTATACTTGGTGTTTGGATCCAGATGCAGCAGTCCTTCCTTGGGTTGGCTACAATGAAGAAGAGACCATCCAACAACAGATCCTTGCTCTATCAGCTGTAAGCCATATGGATACCGTATATATA
>OMNS01000678.1:2286-16804 GCA_900303225.1 Laemonema laureysi | reverse complement strand
CGGAGCGTGTTGACGCTCCCCCTATAACCTGCGTTAAGGGTCTGGCGCCGGGGGTGACGGGCGACGCGCTAAGGCACAAAATAGCACATCTGGTTTGGCTGTTTTAGTTGAGTGGTTTTTCATTGGTCAGATTGGGAGCTTAGCTGGCGTTCTGCAGGATAGCGAGGTCACAGGCTCCCATCTTCTCTAGTGTTGTGTTTCAACAGCTGATCAATAGCTTCGTCCACATCCGTTGTGTTCATCTTAATACACATTTGAACACAAATGGATGTTTTCACTGCCTTACTCTGATCTACTTAATACTTAATGGATATTTTTCGGAGTATATTTATAATAAGAAGTATTATCATGAGTCTTTCTGTTTGGGCTCTATTCTCTCCCTTTTTTTTCCCTAAGATTGCTGATTATTGCTGGAATGTGAAACTTTCAAACTTTCAGCTGATTTTATCCACATGTCCAAACAGTGTGTCGACTTTAGTACAAATACGCAACAAAATCCTTTAAGATACTCACAAAAGCAGCAATTCAATTGTCACATGATATATATATATATATAGAAATAAAACAAAGGAATATTCATAAAACTACACACAGCCACTGGAAAATTATATTCCAGTAAAAATTAAAACAAACATTGTTTTCATGATTAAACAGTCTGGTTACGATTTATAATTACAAAATAGGCAATACTTTTTTTTCATATGCTTTGTATTTGAAAGAATACTTTTTTCTCATTTTTAATCAATAGTATAATTTAGTTTTAGAAAATTATTGGGTTTTACAACTTTATGCAATTGATTTCAACTGATTTCTTTTTTTCTTGTTAAATTCATCATAGGAACCTTCTGGATTACTGATAAATTAGAAGTAATACTGCAGTATTAATATTATCTTATTTCCCATAATGAAAGGCGAGAGTCATGATTAAAGGACCTCTATTCCACCACCAGGTGTGAGTTTGATGAGCCATTACAAGCCATTTCAAAATCTACACATTAGTGACATCACAAATGGGAGTGTCCACCCAGATGTCCGACAGACAGAACAGCGTACCAGCCTCCCCAGTGGACTGTACCAACTGTTAGGCTGATCTATCCAGAGTAGAATAGGGGCCCTTTAATGTCCAGCTCCAACACCATGTTAGGATCATGTTGTGGGTGATTAACGTGTCTTTAAACAGTCTGGTAACGGCTACTAATACGATGCTGTACTGATAAGTGATTAAAATACAATTACAAATACTCTTACCATTTTTTTTTTATCATTGAAACTTTGACTTCTATCTGATAAGTGATGAAATAGTTCCCAGCTGTTAAGTTGCTCTATGAGTTAAATCTTTTGAATACTGCAAAGAAATACTTGGTGGAGGCATGCAGATCCATGCTGGATGGAGGACAGAAGCAGCCGGGGGGGGTTCCTGACGAGGTTCCTCATGGTTCCTGACGAGGTTCGCTAGAGTTTCAGAAGCTCGGATCAAAAGCTTTTCTTTTTCTTTCTTTCTTTCTTTCTTTTCTTTTCTTATTTGTTGACGAACGGTGGTGTTCCCGTGAATGGATGGTTTCATCTTGACAACCTCCTCCTAGCAGCAACATAACAGAAACACAGGAGTTAGTGGAGTTGGTGAACAGCAGAACTTCTACTGGGCAACCTGCAGTGAAATATCTGCTGATGCAACAAAAAACACTTAAAGGGCAGACATTTTACCACCTGGTGTGAGGCTGCTGAGTCATCACTATCAGCCATTTCAAATCTATCCACTTGTGACATCACAAGTGGGAGTGTCAGTTGAGCTATCATACATGGGTGGTCACTCCCACTTGTGATGTCACAAGTGGATAGATTTTGAAATGGCTGGTAATGGCTGGTTCACGGACCTCGTCTACACAGTCTGACCCTGGAGGTCTGACTTCACTTTCTGTCTTTAGCTTTCTTGTAGCAGTACACCATACTATGCTATACTCACTCTACTATACTATACTACTCTACTCTAAAATACTATACTACTATACTATGTTATAATATACTACTATATTATACTCTATTATACTACTATACTATGCTATACTACTATGCTATAATATGTTATACTACTATACTATACTATACTATGCTACACTATCCTATCCTATGCTACTATGCTAAAATATACTATACTATAGTATGCAATACTATACTATACTACTAATCCACACTAGACTACATTACTAAAACAACTATACCATACAACTATACCCCTTTTTGAAGATCTCAATACTGAGACAACCAGCCGTCAACAAGTTTAGTCCAAACTAAAACTTAGTGACACGCGGTGAGGACAGCCTGTTGTTGTGGTAGTGATGTAAGGAGCAGCCAGCCTACCTCCGGGCTGTTGTACCATGGGGGTCCTTTCATTTGGAGTACTAAAGCACAGAAGAAGAGGAGAGAGATGTGTTCAGTGATGTGTGGGCTCATCAGACAGAGTTAGTTAGTTAGATCCTTGGACTATTTGTCCAGGTTGCCTTTTTAAACTTCCATATCCCATGGTGGATATGTATCCTGAATAAAAACAGCCTTTTTTAAGAGTATCTTATTAAAATTATTAAATGTAGCCTTAGCCATAAAATTGTAGTGGATTAAAGTGATTCAACAAAACTCATTCCCTAGGATCAGTTTTCAGGGTCACATCATGATAACACGTTTGAAATTCCCTCAACAATTCATCCTGTAACTTAGTCAGTTACAGTGTCATTCAGGAATGTGTTTTATCTTGTTAATTAGCCATTACAAGATCTACCCCATAGTGACATCATACATCTGGTTGCACACTCCCACTTGTGATGTCACTAAATGTAGATTGTATGGCCTTGTATTGACGAATCAATGTTGCATCTTGAGGTAAAATACGGGCCCTTTAACAGTCAGGTGTTACCTGACATCTTGTGGTAAAATATGGGCCATTTAACAGTCAGGCGTTACTGAAACAACAACTCACAGCAGTGTGACTGATGTATTGGAGTGTATATTAGGGAACTTTTAAAAATGTACTCCCAGGTCTCGGGTACGTACCTCCAGGGTGGAGGCTCGGGAGTCGCTGATCTCCGATGGGCCAATGCTCCGGGGTATACTGGACATGAAGTACCCAGCGCCCTTGGGCACGATGGGCTGCCTCACCACCACCTTGCCCTTACGTGTCTCGGCCAGGAACAGGCTGTACCAGTAGGCGTCGCTGGAGATAAGCGTGGAGTCGGCGATGGTGGAGCTCCTCTGGCTGATGATGCTGTTGCGACTGATCACGCTGTTGCGGTTTGGCGGAGGAATCTTCAGGGGCTTGGGTTTGGGCTTCTGGCACTTCAGCACGATGATGACCAGGATGGTGATGAGCAGCAGGAAGGACACGGCGCCCAGGCCGATCACCAGGTACAGGTTGAGGTCGGTGAACACGTCGTACTCGATGGGCACCTCTGTGGTCTCGGAGAACGGCAGTACATTCTCCACCGTGGCGATCTTGACCGTCACCGTCGCCGACAAGGATGGCTCGCCGTTGTCCTTGGCAACGATCACCAACCGCTGTTGCCGGGGGTCGCGGTAGCTGAACATGCGCGTGGTGCGGATCTCGCCGTTGTACTGGTCCAGGCTGAACAGCGAGGCGTCGCTCATCTGCAGTACCTGGTAGGTGACCCGGGCGTTCTGCTCCGAGTCCGCATCGATGGCGATCACCTTGGCGATCAGGTGACCCTTGTCGGCCGACCGCGGGATCACCTCCTCCACCACGGAGCCTTGCGGCCGCCATGGTGCCACGATGACGGGCGCGTTGTCGTTTTGGTCCTGGATGACGATGCGGACGGTGACGTTGGCGCTCAGTGGTGGGCTGCCTGAGTCCCGTGCCTCTGCGTGAAATAGGAAGTCACGCTCAATCTCGTAGTCAAAGGCCTTGAGGGCGTACAGGTTGCCGTTCTCGGGGTTGATGGAGAAGAGCATGGACATGGAGGTGTTGGCGATCATCTTCTCCATAATGAAGTAGACCAGGTACTGGTTCTCGTGGAGGTCCGGGTCGTAGGCGCTGAGCGAGGTGAGGAGTGCGCCCGGGGCGTTGTTCTCGGGCACGTGGATGGTGTAGAAGGACTGTGGGAAGGCTGGCGCGTTGTCGTTGATGTCCAGGATCTCCAGGATGATGGTCTCGTTCTCGCCCAGGGACGGCGAGCCGCGGTCCCGTACCCTCAGTGTGATGTCGTACCTATTGGTCATCTCTCGGTCCAGCGGCTTGGACACCAGCAGCTCGAAGTAGTCCTCAGAGGACTTGTTTAGAGCAAAGGGCAATGTCGCCTGTTGGTTCAGGGAGATCTCCACCTCGCCATTGTTGCCAGAGTCTTTATCGCTGACGCTCACCACGGCGATTAACGTTCCCACAGGGACGTCCTCCCGAACTCTGGTTTTAAGGGATTTGATGGTGACAACGGGGTAGTTGTCATTGAGATCCACAACGTACACCGTGACTTGACACTGGCCCGACAGGGGAGTGGAGCCCTTGTCCTGGGCCTGAATGTACATTTCGAAACTTTGGATTTCTTCATAGTCGATCGGCCCCTTTACTTTAATCTCGCCGGTGTTCGGGTCGAGGGAGAATATCTCCTGTGTCTTCTCGGACGTGTACAGCGTGTAGGAATACAACAACTCGGCGTTCTTACCTTCGTCCAGATCTGTTGCGTTCAAAGTCATGACAACCGTTCCTATCGACGCGTTCTCCGTGACATTGACTGCGTATGTGGACTTATTAAAGACGGGGGCGTTGTCGTTAATATCGAGAACGTTAATGATGATGCTGGCCGTCCCGGAGCGGGCGGGGACACCGCCGTCCACGGCCGTCAGAATCAGAGTCTGAAGACCGTGTTGTTCTCGGTCCAAATTGCTGTTGAGAACTAGGTCAACGTATTTAGACCCGTCGCTGCCGGTCTGTATGTCAATGCTGAAAGACTCGCTCTCGCTGAGGAAATAGGTCTTGATAGAGTTGGCCCCCACGTCCGCATCCACAGCATTTGTCAATGAAAACCTCTCTCTGGGAGTGGTTGCCTCGGAGATGTCCAGATGCATCGTCTTCCTCCGGAACACCGGCGCGTTGTCATTGATGTCCATGATCTCCAACTCGATGTTGAAAATACGAATGGGGTTCTCCAGTATCACGTCCATTTTCATGAAACACGAGGCGCTTTTACTCATGCATATGCTCTCCCTGTCTATCTTCTCGCGGATCACCAGGTCGCCCGTTTCTTTGTTGATGTCGAGGTAATTCTTACTGTGGATCATGTCGAGCTTCGCCTTACGTACCGTCAGGCTGGGGACGTCCAGTCCCAGGTCCGTGGCCAGGTTGGCGACGAAGGAGCCCGCTTCCATCTCCTCCGGGATGGAGTAGCGGGTGATCGCGGCGCCGAGCCTCCACAGCGCAGCCAACACGCAGAGAGCCGCCATCCATTGTGTCCGTTGACGCGCAGCAGCCGCGAAAAGCGCCATCATGATAGTAGGATCTGAATAAACCGTTACCGCACGACGAGCGACCGGACACGCGTTTCTTCTTCCTCTTCTTCTCCTTCTTCTTCTTCTTCCAATCAGACCCTTTTCGTGTAAAAGACGGCAGATGCCATCATCCAGCTGCGGTACAGCTGCAGTAGGCCCCTCGGGTCGCTGTAGTGTGAACGGAGAGAGATGGGGAGGAGGTGGGTTTCCTCTGGTGTCCTCTTTCTGTGTGAGGAGGAGGAGGAAGTCTCACCCCTGTTACAGTTTATAGAAAACCGTGGGCAGATAACGTTAACACGTCGCTGAAACACCTTTTTAAAATAATAAATATTATAGTAAAGTCCTACACAGAGGACGAGGACATGCATATGGTCACAGATGGGTTATATTCATACTTATATGAATTATATTTATAACGTGCAGCCCCTCCTCCCACATACACACCCACCCACATGTTACATTCATGCAATGCAATTGGTACCCTACTCTTCAATTGCATCGCATGATTAGAAGTGACATATAGGCCTACACAAATAAATGCAGCATGTGTCCAACATTTACCCAATGAATTAATCAATCAACCACTCAGAGCAAAGAAACAAAAGTCAGATGCAACAATGCATGATTAAAAACCATGCATGTCTACTAGCATTGTGCTAAAGCTGAGCACATGAAGGGCTCCTATTTCACCCCCAGGCATGAGGTTCATTACAAGCCCTTTTGAAATATAGTCATTTGTGACATCACAAGTGGGAATGTCCACCCCAGATGATTTATGGAATGGAGTTGATCTGTCCGTCATACGTCTGGTGGACACTTCCACTTGTGATGTCACAGTACCACCTGCTAGACAGGAGGTGTCATGCCGGGAATCTGAGTGGACGCTGCCAGTTGTGATGTCACAAGAGGATAACTTTTGTGATACGGCTAATCAACCTCACACACTCTTGTGGTAAAATACGGGCCCTTTAACCAACAACATGTCAGATACATCCAAAATAGTTCATTAATGTATGACAAATTAGAATTTAATGTGTAATGGTTTTGTGTGGTTGTTCCCGGGGTGGAAGCTGAACACATTCTGATCGTGCCATCTCATATTCCCGATTTAATCAGTCTTTTATTTAATCAGTTATCTATCCCAGTTGGTGTATCCCACTGTTAAACTGCAGGAGTGGCAGGATATAATATCATATCATTTAGACTGTTAATTATAAAACAGATGTGCTGTGAGTTTTCACACAACTGGAAATACTCCTTGATCATCAGATCTTCGACTTTTTCAAGTAATCCAAAACCAGGAGACTTAAGTTTATTTATTGAACATCCGGTAGGACCAACCATGTTTAAATGTGTTTAACTTGACCTTAAAAACCTGCTGAGGAAATCTGACTGACTTCAACTTGAATTTCCATTGTAGCATGTGCTTTGTTAGCAAGTGTTTGCTAAATTAGTCAATTGTCAATCTATTCACCCAACAAAATACACCAAAACACATTCTTCTTCAGAAGCTCCCAACACCTGAATAGTTTAGTGATAATCATCGATAACGTCACCATAGGCTCCCAGCCTTGCTTGGTTTTGTCAGTCAGTCAGTCAGGGCCCCTCCAGCTGGTCTGGAGCCCCGTGGCTGACTGACTGACTGACTGCTATCAGCTGAGCAGCCAGTCCGGCAGAGAGTGGAGCTGGCCATGGTGATGAGCTATGTAATGTCATGTTTTTAATACATATAGACTGTAACTTGCACATAACATATGTTAGCCTGCGAGACACAGACAGGGTCGGCGTATTTCCAACGTTTGTAGGTTACTAGTATATGACTTCAGGTAATTCAGGGTGAGGATTCTGTGAAGGATTCTGTACATTTCCGTTCCCTGAAACTGAAAGATGATATTTGCTGAATCGGCGTCTCTGTGTAACTTATACTGAGATACACTCAAACCCAGCCTATGCTACGCAGAGAAAACTGTGCAGAGAGAAGGGGAAGAACATGTCTCTTAAACAGTAGCGTGCAGTGAGCCTACAGTTCAGTAGGGCAGAAACTACTGGCGTATGACCACACCCACATTTAATGTTTTTTATGTATTTTTGAGCTACATTAAACACTAAGCTAATAAAGTACAAATAGGCTAATAACCTAACGTTACTGTGTGCGCTTTGAAAGCAGAAACACTCGTCATGATGTGCAATGGAAACACCAACTAGGTCTAGGAGGCAGCTTTAGCTCAAACTCATTTAACATTATAGGGAAGTTATCCATGCGGTTTATTTCAAGAATCAGCTTACTGTGCACATTACACAAAAGTAGACATGGAAAACAAAAGAGTGTTTCTCTCTGAGCAACCACAGATCCATTTCTTCTTTTCATACCATGCTCGGGAGAAAGTTCTGTTGTAAGTTACCCTATCCTTCGTTTGTTGGATAATGTTTATGTTCGGTCTGTCTGGACCAAGTTGTTTGATGGCTAACTTCTCTTCCAATTTTAACAAAATTTGATGTCAACAGACCAGAAATAGTTAGAAAGCCTACAGAAACTATAGATAGTTAATGTGACAATCACATTATTAACAATAGACTTGGAGCAATGATTTACTGAGGAACTCTTTTTTGGGAGCATGCTTTTGCAAGTAGTTCGCTGCCCCACCTGCCCTAGTGTGTTCTAGTGTGTAGGCCTAGTGTGTAGGCCTCAGTAGGCCTCATGGTGGAACTTGGCCCCAGGTTGATGTGGTCTTTAATGGTAATTCAAATTCATCAAATCGTAATTTGTCTCCAGTTTCCCCGCCCCCCCCGAAGACACACGGGTTAATCTAATTGGAGACTGTGTGAATGCTAATTTAGTTGTTTTAGGAAGAGCTATGATTTACCACCTAGTGTGATGTGCGTTCATTTAACTTAATTCGCTAACTTTCACTGGGGAAGAGGATGTCCCATAAAATTAACCAAAAGTGTAAGCAATAAAGTCACGAAGAGGGCCACCATGGGGGGCTATCCTGGGTAGGGTAATATTTCGAGGTGTAATCTTTATTTATTGAACAGTTTCTACCGTCGCAGTCTTCCATTGCTAACGACGACAGACCCACCTGCTCGTCTGTCGCGCTCCTAGTTTTTTGGAAAGTGCGTCATCTAGTGGAGAAAAATTATACTGCTTCAGACACGCGTACAATTCCGACTGGAGAAATGGCGACCAACTAAGTCTAATTTAAACCTCCTTCTAGAGAAGTTTATTCAGAGCATATCCTCATCTGACTTCCATAGGACTGTTTTAATGATGTTATCCAGTATTCTTTGATACCACTATGTTAATGTCAAATTAATCATTCAGATCATAGCAGGACTGGAGTTCATTTTTCCAAATAACTATGACATAGTTAATATATTTTTGGTACTTCATATTATTTACATTTAAGTTTCTATGTACAGAGCCAGACCAACTTTCCAAAAAAGAATATGTACATAATATGAATACATTACTAATACATATCATTTGAGATCAAGAATGTTAACCTCCTTCTGCCTGTAAACAGGTGAAGAACCTACCTGCCTACCTGCCTACCTTAATAAATATCTGTGACATCACCTTAGCCAACGGTTGACTTCATCACCCAACTCATTATTGTCTTGAATCTGTAAGTCGAGTCCCATAATGATTCACATCGTCCAAAAGAAACACGAGTACAACTGTGAACTGAAATTATGTAAATAAGATATTAATATTTGAATGACATTTCCAACTAGTAGTTAACATAAATGATAAAGAACAAAATACTTGTTGTCTAGTGTTATTAGTTGATGAATGGTTGATATTAATCCTATATATAAATCCACATGGGACTCGATATACATGGATGTCAGGCTTCCAGGGTATGACATCATTCATAAACTCCACCACTAACTGGAATAGCCAAACCCTGTATTCTATCTATGTCAGAGGAAGTGTGTGATGTCTTGTGTGATGTCACAGGAAGTGTGTGATGTCCTGTGTGACGTCACAGGAAGTGTGTGATGTCCAGTCTGATGAACAGATCTGATTAAACAGATCACTATTATCACTACCATCAGACCCGCTGTGTGATGTCACTTAAACAGATCACTATTATCACTACCATCAGACCCGCTGTGTGATGTCACTTAAACAGATCACTATTATCACTACCATCAGACCTGCTGTGTGATGTCACTTAAACAGATCACTATTATCACTACCATCAGACCTGCTGTGTGATGTCACTTAAACAGATCACTGTTAGCGATCATCAGACCTGCTGTGTGATGTCACTTAAACAGATCACTGTTAGCGATCATCAGACCTCCGTCCCTCACCAACGTCTGCTCGAGTTCGTAACTCGTCAGCAGCCTCTTCTTCTTGCCGAAGGTGGAGAATGAGTTGTAGACGTCCAGCTCCGCCCTGGGGGTGCTGGTCCTGGGCTTCAGGGTGCAGTAGCCTGACGGGGTGCTGGTCGTGGGCTTCAGGGTGCAGTAGTCTGACGGGGTGCTGGTCGTGGGCTTCAGGGTGCAGTAGCCTGACGGGGTGCTGGTCGTGGGCTTCAGGGTGCAGTAGCCTGACGGGGTGCTGGTCGTGGGCTTCAGGGTGCAGTAGCCCAAGGGAGTGCCCGGGATGTGGACGTTGTGCTGGTAGTCAGGTGGTGTATGGGAGCGCTGAGGCATCATGGTCTTTGTAGTCCATGAGTAGTCAGGGACACTTTCTTCTTGAAGAGATATTTTACATTCTGTTAGGGGGGAGAGAGAGAGAGAGAGAGAGAGAGAGAGAGAGAGAGAGGATGATGAAGGTGAATAGAGGTTAGACTGTGAATATAGATACAGGTGATAAAGGAGCAGGTAGTGACTGGGACATAGTCATCTCATCACACTGGGTGTGGAGGCCTGTCAGCTGACCTTTCAGCTGACCTTGGACCACCTGCTCAGCCTGCTACCTGTGTCTTGGTCGTCGGAGGAGCAGCACAAGCCACTCAGGTGGTGTTTAGCAGGAGCATCTGCTCCACCCGTGTGGGCCTCACTGAGACTGTAGCTGTGAGTAATGACTTGAGGATCTCACCGCGCATGTGGTCCCCCCAGCTCCAGTACTGGGGCGCCATGGAGCAGGAGAACTCGTCCTGGGAGCGGAACATCCCCTCCACTCGGAGGTGAGGAGGCAGCATGCTCTCCATGTTAACAGAGCTGTACCTGGGAGGGGAGGAGGGGAGGAGATAAGAGGGGAGGGGAGAGGAGTGAGGAAATGAGAGAGGAGGAGAGGAGAGGAGAGGGGCGGGGAGGGGAGAAGATGAGCGGGGAGGAGAGGAGAGTTCAGTTGAAGGACCCCTCATTTGCCACCAAGTGTGATGTTGATGAGTCTTTATCTGCTTGTGACATCACAAGTGGGAGTGTCCACCCAGATGTATGATGGATAGATCAGCCTACCAATGTGTGTGTGTGTGTGTGTGTGTGTGTGGTACTCACCTCTTGTAAGCAGAGTTTTTAAAGTTCTTTGTCAAAGTCCAGTCCTTGTTTGCTTCCATTAACTACAGAAAACACACATACCAGTGGATATGTTAAAATATCTATTCATATACATCATACTTCTCATACTACTCACGTTCATGAATATAAATCAATATGCAGCTGAGTATGAAACATGTTTATCAATGTTTCACAGCATTGACAATGTTGATCTTAAAACGCTCTGGGTTCTATGCTGCTGTTGGATATAATTGGCAGGATACGACGCTATGCTATGTTGCGGTTTTAATGAGCATCTCCGCCACCTCATTAGGTGTGGACGGTCTGTTGTTCACCAGGTCGTGCTCCAGTGCGCTCCATCCAGATGTCAGATAGTCTTTGCTCTTGGCGTTATTCTGCGGCGCGCTCATTATAGGACTGCACGGCTTTAGAAACATGAAGTCGCTTTTGGATGATTCCGGGGTCAGACACATTCTGTAACAGTACACTTGCGAAATGGCGCCACCACTGCCGTTTGCTTCCGAGCCACTGGCGGGGCCCGTTGACATTTGTCCGTTTATGTTAATGTTTGACTTTATAAACATGTCTGCGTTGGATGTCTTTGCCCGCGAACCGCAGCATCCACAGAAAGAGAAGTTGTTGGACTCGCGGAGGGAATGTCTGTCCCTGTAGCCCTTCAGAGCGAGCAGGACAACGATGGCCACCAGACACGTTAGCGAAATGGCGCCCAGGGACACCATTAAGTACACGGTGAAGTCGGAGCCGTAGTACGGGCTGAACGCAAGGTCGCCAAAATCGGGTTGCAAATCTGGCACGCTGTCAACAAGTGACAGGATGATGGAGGCCGTGGCCGAGAGGGGCGGTTGACCGTTGTCCTTGACCAGAACGACCAGCCGGTGCCTCGTGGCGTCTGTGTCCACCAGTCTCCGGTTTGTCCTGATTTCGCCCGTGTACAGCGCCACACTGAACAGGCTCGGGTCCGTTGCCTGGAGCACCTGGTAGAAAAGTCGTGAATTCTGACCGGCGTCTGCGTCTGACGCGGTGATCTTGGCCACCAGGTAACCCGCGTCAGCTATTCTGGGCACCACGTTGCCGGTGTCCGTTCCGTTCTGGGCCAACGGCGGTGACACGATAACGGGTGCGTTGTCGTTCTGGTCCAGAATAAAGATGTTTACCGAAACGTTGTTCTGCAGGGGAGGGAACCCTGCGTCCTGAGCTTGAACTACGACCTGGAAGTTCCTGAGTTGCTCGTGGTCAAAAGAGCGCAGTGCGTAAATGTTCCCGTTGTCTGAATTGATGGACACGTACGTGGACACCGGCATTCCGTGGATGTCCCCGTCCAGAATGGTGTAGGACAGGTACGCGTTCTGGCCCCAGTCTGGGTCCAGAGCGGTGACGGCGCATAGTGACGCACCGGGCGCGTTATTCTCGGTCAGGTAAACAGTGTACGACGGCTGTTTGAAGTGCGGCGCATTGTCGTTCATGTCGGACACCTGAACTAAAATAGTTTTCCGAGTGTACAGCGGCGGCGCGCCCATGTCCCGCGCCGTCACGGTGATGTTGTACTCCGCGACGGTTTCTCGGTCCAGGAAGTCAGAAGTCACCAAAGTGTAGTAGTTCTTGAACGACGAATGAAGTTGGAAGGGAACGTGGTGCGGAATCTCACAATCGACGTTCCCGTTCTCGCCCGAGTCCCGGTCCGTGACGCTTATGACAGCAATGACGGTACCCGGTGGCGCGTCTTCTTGCACCGGCGTGGACACAGACGTCAGGACGACCTCCGGTATGTTGTCGTTCGTGTCCAGAACATTCACCAGGACCTTGCAGTGCACCGCCACGGCAGACGGACCCTTGTCTTTAGCCTGGACGTATATCTCGTGCATTCTGGCCTTTTCGTAATCGATCGGTCCCTTCACGGTGATCTCACCCGTGCGTGGATCCACGCCGAACAACTCGCGCACTTTGAGAGGCGCGTGTCCGCTGAAAGAATAGGTGATGTCCGCATTGGGACCCTCGTCCAGGTCCGACGCATTCAGTCTTATAACAACGGTGCCTTTTGGTGCGTTCTCGGCCAGCCTCACTCGGTAAAACGATTGGTCGAAAACCGGAGCGTTGTCGTTCGCGTCCAAAACCGTGATATCGATCTGCGCCGTGCCGGTCCTCTCCGGTGACCCTCCGTCCACGGCGGTCAAGACCATCTGATGGGTCCTCTGTTTCTCCCGGTCCAGCGGGGATTCGAGGACCAACTCGGCGAATTTGCTGCCGTCGCTGCGCGTCTGTATGTCCAACACGAAGTGTTCGTTGACGTTCAGTAAATAGGTGCGGAGCGAGTTGGTTCCCACGTCCAAGTCCTGTGCGCTCTCCAGGGGGAAACGGGAGCCCGGCACGGCGGACTCTGATATGTCCAAATTAAACTCGCTCCACGGGAAACCCGGAGAGTTGTCGTTCACGTCCAGTATCTCCATCTCCACCCGGTACAACTCCAGCGGGTGCTCGATCACCACTTGCAGGTGGAAGTAACAGAACAAACTCTGCTCGCAGAGGTCCTCGCGGTCGACCCGCTCGTTTACGAACAGAACTCCGTTCTCCAGGTTCACTTCGAGGTACTGTCGCTTGGCCCCCGACACGATGCGGAACCGGCGCGCCGAGAGCTTGTCCACCTCCAAGCCGAGGTCCTCGGCGATGTTCCCCACGAAAGCCCCGTGCTCCAGCTCCTCCGGGATGGAGTAGCGGATCTGTCCCCAACCCGCGTCCCAGAGCCAGACCACAACCACCAGCCGGACCAAGCAAACCTTCCACTCCCTTCGCGCCATCACTTATAGTCTTCTGTGATCCAAATGATCTCGCATGAATACGTGTTAGATAATGTTTAGATAATTGTATCTAAACTCAGAAGTGATGGAGCTCACGGTGGTAGATAAAACACAATCCAGGTGGGCCTATTTGAGGTGAAAATAGAAAATATAAATAATACAATACTGCCTGGAAAACTTCGGCGCACAGGCAACTAACAATGTCTCGTCCTTCCTTTGAATGTGGCCGAAAGGGAAGGGTGAGATAGACTACCGCCTCGAACAGTGTGTGTGTGTGTGTGTGTGTGTGTGTGTGTGTGTAATAACGCTCGGCCGGAGCAGTATATTATTGGCCCAACTGTTCAGATGATGGGAGAATGACATCTGCTCCAATTGCAGCTGCGAGGCTCTGTAATCTCTCTCTCCTCGCAGCCCGATCAAACTCATCTCTCTGCCGCTAATCTTAACAGCCCCGACCCGAGCCCCTTAATCCCCCCGGCTTGGAAGGTTATTATTTAGGGCATGATAAGCTAATATCATACGGCAAGCGCAAACAAACATTCAGATGTGTTTGTTTGAAGTTATATTGTTTTTAGAAAATCGCTGAAATTGAAATCCCAGATAAGTCAGGCTGAACAGAAGGAGAAATTAGATGTTGTCCTGCAGGCTGGTCAGTTGATTGTTTTCTTACTTTTGTATTACTTTGAGTTTAATCGAATAAGAAAACTAAAATCAATTAATAATAATTGATAAATAAAAAAAAGTCTAAATTGATGTCAATTTTG
>OMNS01000667.1:1236-11267 GCA_900303225.1 Laemonema laureysi | reverse complement strand
CACACACACACATACATATGCACAAACACACACACACACACACACACCCTCTGAATTTGGCTAACATACATGCATACATGCCTTTACATGCTAACATAATGATAGGGGTCCTCAAGTGGAATTATTTGCTCCATACAAAACATTGTATGGAGAAATAATATATGATGTGTGTGTGTATGTGTGTGTGTGGAAGGATTTGATGGCGGTGGGGGGGTTACTACCTAATAGAGCTGTATTTTTGGACTTCTGAGGTCATCATCTATGCTTTATAACATTTAGTAGGAGTAAAGAGGCAAGCCCTTCTGTCTTGTAAGTTGAGAGCACCCAACCCCTTGCCTCCATATCCTTGAGAAAGCCACTCAGAATTGGTCTCTTTCCATCCAAACTACTGAGCAATGCCAGCACACAGATAACATTAGAATGACCCGGTGTATTTTTTGGAGGACAACTTGGTCCACACAAAAGCAACACAAAAAAGTTATTAAAAAAAAAGTTAATCCTTTTGTTTTATGATGGGCCAATAAACCTCAATCCCTCAACCTGTGAGCGGTAGAGGAGGGTTCTAGAGACAGATCTAGTGATGGAGACAACATTGATATTTACTCTAATTATGTTATTAAGGGTTATCAATGTGTGCATTAAGCATCAGAAAATTATGTTTCATCATATTCATTGCAATCTCAAGTAATTCCAGTCTATTGATTGCCTTCTATTCCCTTAAGCAGATTTAATGGACGGTGCAACTGAATGAAGCTACGCCGTTTCGGACAGCAAAAATGTAACATGTAATGCCGTTTGTACATCTACATATTAAAGGTATGCTGCGTTGTAATAAAACATATCAGAATATATTTATCACAAAACACAAAGGAAGTTAGCGAGCCATAAGCTAGCAGATCTTAGCCTGGCAAGAGCCAGCTCTCAAACAGAAATTATAATTTCCTGGTACGGTCTAGGATTCGTCTTTGCTGGTTGCTCTCAGACTGTCCAGCCGACAGATGGACCAATGGGAGGCTGCCATTGTTCTAGGAGGCGGGTTATAATCTGAGGCAACAGGCAAGGTTCCGTGGTCACTCTGGGTCACCCTGTCATTTAGCTATTTATCTAACGAGACAACAAAACACGCTGCAACAGGTGTTTTGCAAGCATTCATTTTAGTTTATGTGGTTGGGGTGCATTAGAAAATACATTGCTGTAACGGGTGCTGTGGTTTGGAAAGGTTTGGGAGCACTGCAGTAGAGAGGAGTTTCCATTTCCGCATTTCAGTGTTGGCTCCCAAAGGCGGTCGTGTCACTGCAGCTATAGCATCAGTTTTAGCCAAAATAGATGTTATGATAGTGATGGCAGAATGTAAATGTTGGAATTTTATCACAGGAAAAGACGTGAGCTGTGCTTCAACTGGATTCGTAAACAGCTTGCTCTGTTGGTGACATCACGTTAATCTGATTGGCTGAAGGTGTTGTCCGTCAAGGCATGGCTTCAAATCAACTGTTTAAGGCAAAAGGCCAGACTCTCTTGTGAAAGGGACTTTGCAAGATAGACTGGTAGTGGCTGGTAGTGGCTAAGCATGTGTAGCATGCTGTCGTGATTCACTTCACCGGGGATTCAGCCACCCTTCGATATTTCATTCAGCATACTTTTCGTTTTATTTATCTATAGGTAAATCTACATGGCTTGATTTTATGTAACTTCAATTTTTATTTTTTTTATTTTATGTAAGTTAAACCAGCTGTTCCTCCATCACTAGTCTCACAAATCAGACTTTAGATTAATATCTAAAGTCTGATGGCGAGACAAGCTCAAATCTGGGTGAACGGACCGTTTCTCTTCCTTTCGTTTCATATTTGTTTCAACTAATCATCTGTAAGCGCGGAATTGGCTATTAAGAGCAAACACAAACTCGGCCAGCACTAGTAAATAGTAAAAAATTCTCTGTAACGAGGAAACAGGAAACAAGGCGTAACTCCGCCCCTTTCGTTTCTGGTTCCCAGGCTCTGTGCCGTCTCACCCCAGAAGATCTGCTGAACATAGCAGGACTGCTGGATCCGAGACTCAACTCCATCACTAAACCACTGTTGCACACTTCCCCCGGTGGTTCAAACATGTAGGGCTGGATGAAGCCAATAGAGCTTGCGTTACCGTCTGCCATTCTAGACATGGTAGCTGGGAGGGATTGTTTTTTTGCTACGCGGCAGTTTAATTGTGGGTGATATGGTTTGGTTTGAGGTATAATGCATTGTTTTCATTTAAAAGGGAACTTTGCCGCTTTTCAACTGGCTTTGTATCATTTCAATGTGGGTAGTATATGCAAATGTTTTCCTTTCCTCCATGTTGCCTGCAACCAGATCTCCCCGCTACTGTTGCCCGCCGGATGATGTCATCTAACCCCATCTTACCCCATTTTGCATCTGTGCTGAGCGGCGCCCCCGAGGCACAGAGAGCATCGACAACAACCGCAGATATTTTTCATACATATCCATAATGCGGATAGATAGAGACAAGGTTGAAAAGTGGTGAAGTTCCCCTTTAAGAAAATTGTATTGGCCAATTTTTGTTCATTCAAAAAGGCTTATTTTTTTCAAGACATTTTGGGAAAGGTTAAGGGGAATTCAGACCACGCCCCTACAATCCTGAGTCTTTCCAAGTGGGAGTTTATTAGCTGACTTTCAGATGTGTATTCATATTCTTTTTGACATTTTCAAGAAAAGATATTTGGTCAGAGTGGATACATCCCTCTGTGTTAGTTATTTTATGTTTTTAGATCTCTTGCCCATCAGTTTGATTTCCTTAGATAATGAGTATTAAAATATTGCATAATCGCACCAATTAATATACTTATTTTAAACATACTAATAAATATGTTATCTCTCTACTCTAAAAATAAAAATGCACTGGTGCACTATGACCACCTCTATTCCAGTTCTTTATTTCATCCTCTCAAACGTCTCAATGACCCTCTTGTCCATTGTTGACCACAACTAGCAATCTCGGATAATGTCTCCACATTACTCCCACTTTCCTGACTTGATGTTATCATTATTAATTTATTAATTAATAATTTATTTATTTATTTTGGTTCATGTTGCCACTGTTTCTCTCGTTTGGCTTTACAGTTTTACTTTTCCCGCCATGTTGAAGACATGAACTGAATTGGGCATCTCAAATAATATTTATTAGAATAACACTCTAAGGGTTCACATTCTGTGGCTTTTTAAAATTGCATTAAATGTTCTTCTGTTATTCTTTACATACAAACGTATGTTACTGCTCTAGCGGGGCCCCCACATGGTGTAAAATGCAATGTTTGGGTTTGTCCTACCCAACAACCCTATGGAATTTGCACCACTGGGTGATACCTATTGAGTGGGAAGCGAGTGTAGTTTATTAGTAGCAAGTGAGCTGACTTAAACTGCTATCAGCCTATTGAAATAATATAATAATACTAACGCAAATACTAATACTACTACTACTACTACTACTACTACTAATAATAATAATACTGTTGATATACAATGAATTTACCACTCAACAAACACTACTACATTTCGGCAGTTGAATCAATATTTTGGTTCAACTTAATTTTTGATGAAAAAAACTGCAACTTTGAGATGGTAGAAAAATACATACAGTAGATTACTTGGACTTTCCAGCATATGAAAACATATGTCAATCCCAAAACATTTGTACTAACAACGAATGTGGTTAGCAACGACACAAGCATGTCAAGTAAGCATGTGTGATAATATTCAATGGCACCAGCGAACCCTGTGCACAACCTGTCAATTTCATAACTCGTTCTATAAAAAATACTAATGATCAATTATTGTATAAAAATATATTGATCGATTTTCAAGCTTGATAATGAACTGGTTTCGATGGGATTGTGAGGTCAAGCCTAAGTACAAATGTTGGTGTGTATTTTGGAAGTATATAAATACAGTGTTCCATTTGATAATGAAATGCACCATAGATTGTAATGCAAAAATCATGACAAAAAAAACATGCAACAATGCCACACAGAATGAGACTGAGAATGAGTTGATGTCCCTGTTGGCTTTTCCATACCAACAAGCAGGGGCAAGATAATTTCTTCTTTCTCTCTTAACATCCTACAGCACCTGTATTTATGTATGCACACAGCACTGTTCATGAATAAATATATTTTTAAAGCGAAGACATTACCTAGTCTTCCTTCTCCGAAAGACTATTATGTCGCCATGAAACCATGAGATGACCAATTAAAGGAAAATCATCTCAGTTTTTCCCGATGAGCACCGGCTGAGCTGTTTCTGTGCTGTGCGCACTTTACCCATTCCCCTCTCCAGATGCCTTACAATAATAAAATGCTGACCCAGTGGGCTAATTTAATAAAAGACCCCTTTTCTACGTTACCACAGAGACGTGGCAGGTAATTACGCCCATGGCCCGAAACCCCTTGTGCACATGTAATTATGAGATGGAACATTGATCTAAGGGTGTCCCCTCGGGGTTGCTAGGGGAGACGGAAGGCTGCCACCACAACGTCTGTCCCTGGTTGCCCTGGGTAAGGGGCAAGAGCAGTAACAAGGTGTCCATAAACCTGCCTCACTTTATTAAAGGGGCGATTTGACTGATTAAGTCTTTAATCTAACAAAGAGAGAGCATGGCTAGTCTACTCTCACACTCAGATGTGCACACACCTGTCTAGAGGACTTTTTTTTATTTCAATCTCAGACTCAAAAATCATTAACATTAACAAAGAGCAAGAGAAGAGAGGAAGGAAAACAAACGAGAGTGGCAAAGTTACAACCTTTCAAAGCCCTAGTGTGTTTTTAAGTTGTTTCATTATTAAGACGGAGTTATTAAGGTGGGGTCTGTGTGTGTGTGTGTGTGTGTGTGTGGGTGGGTGTGTGTGTATTTTGCTTCATTATAAGTAACAGGGAAGAAGGATGAAGGGAAAAGCAGTGCGAAAAGAATTGTCCAAAGACTTTTAATTGGATTTTTTTCTTAATTGAGTTCTGTATTGTGGCTAATAAAAAAGTGTACATCTTTATGTTACACTGCACCCCAACACACTCACGCACACACATAAATACACACACAGCTAACACCTAAATTGAACCCAGGGGGTCAGGGGTAGCAAGGAGGAAATGGGAAGCAGTGGGTTGAACGTTGGACCCTTTGAGCAAAATTTCAATTTATACCAGTTTAGATTGACTGGCTAATTTCCAACAGCTTACCTATAATAGCTTTTCTTAGTGTCGCCTTAATTAAGTTCTCACGTTTTATACCGGGGACTGACACTGAACTCTGTTAATTCACATTTTCCTTGTGAGAAAAAGATGTGGAGACAAGTATATATATTCATTCAACTAAGATAAAGCTTTGTATATATGTTGTTATTATGTATTGTAATATAATATGAAATATATGTATTGTCATGTCATACAGCCAAGTGTACTATAGTTTTCTGTGATGTATTTATTATAAGAGACATATATATATATACCCGAGAAAGAATCATTTCTGCGCAAAAAGGACTTAAAAAAGGAATTATCAACAGAAGAAGAATTAATACTTTTTATGTTATGTCAAAGTTGTATTGTGTATTGTGTTGCAGAGGTATTTACTAAGTTACCAGCTAGCCTGTACTGTCTCGTATTACCGCTTTGTACCTCAAGAGGATTGTCATCGTCAGTGTCTGTATACTAACCTCTTGTCAATCATGTCAAAAATACACTGAAAAACGTAATGCTAGCTCTAACTTACTGGATCACTTGATGATGCCATAGCACAGATTCACTGTAAACAGTAAGCTTCACGCTATATTCAGTCAGGTACATTTCCTTCCTTCTTACAATAGGGGTAGAAAAACCAAAATTTTCTGGTAATATGCTGCCCCCTATTTTGTGGGACTAATGGGACTAAGGACTAATTTGACAGTTGGCCAAATCTTACACATTGCACCTTTAAGAAATTGACAGCAGCTGTCAGCTTTGAATTGTTCTCATGAAAACAAGGTGAGTTCCTTAATTCTAGGAAATCTAAGAGTACCCTACATTTTAAGCACACATGGAATGACCAGGTTGGACCTATTTGAAACTTGATCTTGTCACATGACTTCCCCCAGCAGTGATATTCATAGAATGCTCCCATTTACTTTTCACACTTTTAGAGCCATTTCTGCATTTCTGAAACTGATTAGATGCACCACATCAAGCTCAAACTTGATGAGACTAAGACACTTTTCCCCCTGGAAAAGACTGTCCTCACACAGACATTACTATCTAGAAACACCACTATATCCCACTTCCTGACTGCCAAAAACCTTTAGGGGATCCCTGTGTTAGGGGATCCTGTACAACTGCTAAGATTCTCCCTCTGCAATATACACACAATTTGGCCAATTCTTATGAGAGATGTGACTCAAATTGAAGACAACAAACAGCCATTTTCCCTCCAGACTACTACTCCTCTGCTTTGGCTAAGCCATATCACTTCTGCCTCTACAAAGAATGTTTCTGCATAACTGATACTCAATCAATTAAAAACATCCACTAAACTGTTACCTGCCCAGCAAAGTACATAGAGTCTCTGGTCAAGCTTCACTCCTCTACCTTGAAGCATCACACAGTAAATGATGAACCCTTTCCCAGTAATATTTCCTGCATTCAATTCCATTTATATACAATCCAAGCTGTTCAATTCAGAACAGTTTCATTATTTAAGTTAACAGTGTTAAGTGGTGAAATGAGCTAATCTACAATGAATTTACCACTTAATTCATTGAGTGGAGAAAATATAAAGTAGAACCTTGTTTTAGAACACATTGCCTGGTAATTTGAAAAAAAAGATAGACAATCTCACTTTTTCTCCAATTGCCCCATTAGTTTGGTTCAAGGTGTAATTATGGAAAGTAATATCTTATAATCTTTTAATTATTAGTCCGGAGTCATTATACTGACTCCGGAAGGAATGAAGTTAACTTTTTTTAATGTTTAGGGGGCTAATTATTTTGCCCCCAAACACATCTAGTCTGAGACATTTTACTTAGTTATAAAGATACACATCTAATATACCTTCATTTCATTAACCAACTCTTTTAAATTTCATATGGTTGCTGTGACATGATATGGAATTTATGTTTAATAGGTTCAAAAGATAGTGTTTTCGTTAAGTTTATTTTAACAGAAAATAGTTATTTGATTTGACAGTTTTATGTCAATATTGGGGTTTAATCTGCTCAACTAGGATTTATGGTACTGATAATTTGTAATATTTCTCCCATAATACAGGCTTTTTAAAATCTTACAAAATAACCCCTTTATTATCTTAATGGTAATTATTCTAAGATTACCACTGACAGTGCTTAGCTGTTTCATTTTACATCAAATAGGCTGGGTAATTTAGAATAGTTGTTGGAAAACCCAGCTCAAAACATCACATCATCAGCCAAATATTAAGGAAAAACGGTAATCCACGACTAATTCAAAAATTGAAATGACAAACAGGACAAGGATTTAACAGGGATAGGACATCTTTCCTATGAGCTGACGTGTTGCAAAAGCTGTGGGGCTCGATCAGTCATGTTTTCCTAAAGTAGGAAATCCACCCTGAAGAGTTTTTGTGGTTTGATGTTTGATGTACCATGGGAACATAGATATCTGAAAACACCCATACAATGAACAGATGGGCATCTACAATCCACCAATAAACTTTGTTGGACAGGACCAGGAAGTGAACACTCTCATATTAATTAAAAGTAAGAGCAGAGCTGGCACTAGAGCTCCCTTATGAAAGAACACAGTTCAGGGAGGTAATCAAACAGATTGCTTTCCTGGCCCATAGGTACCCCAGGAGAGTAGACCCCTTCTCTTCCTTGTTTTAATGTTGGGCCTGTGCTCATCTACCTCTTAAGAAAGGCCACGACTAATAGTAGGAGACATTGTTCTCCATTTTTCATAGAAAAATGAAGACACACTGTATGAGCACACTATACTGTGTTCAGTATGCTGTGTTCAGCTGAAATGTGTAAGGAACCTTGACCAACCAGGACTACACTAGAGTCTTTTCTATTCTACATTTTCAGCAGAGCTGATTTTAAGTCTTTGGGTGCAAGTCCAAGTCAAGTCTCAAGTCTTAATATTAAAAGTGGACACAAATAAATAAAAGCAGAGACTGGTACATTTGCAATTAGTGTTGCAGATTTCAAATAATTGTTGGTTTAATTTGTTGTGTAAAACCCAGTTATTAATTAGAATGGAGAGAATGGCCAATGATTACAGAAGATGTCAGTAATGCAGAAGCAAATCTGCCTCAGCGCCAGGGCCTGAAGTTAACTTTTTCAGCCACCAGCTGATGGCTGGTGGATAAAAAAAGACACAGGAAAAGACACTAGAAAAACACAAGCATGGTTGTTGTTGAAGAGGTATAGGCCTACAGTAAAACAAATAAAAAAACATGTAGTTGAAAATCAATGTCACAAGTTTGAACATAATGATGATGGTTAATTACGTAAGTCCAGAAATAACACATTTTATTTCAATAATAAGAAATTGACAGCGAGGGTTCCATTTCATTCTTTCATCCGGAATTCATAGAACCTTGGATTTGCTTTTGATCAATCCATTCAGCATAGTTCAGTTTAGTTTTCTCTTTTAATAACAAGTAAGGCAAAAGCAATATGTAGTGACACAGGGAGAAACTCCAATCACTGACATTTAAATGACAGTGGGGTTTCCTAAAAAGTATGAGGTTCGGTAAGACTACTAGGTGAGATGGATGGCTCAACTTGTTGCGATCAGCCTCTGTGTCTGCAGCCATAACGTTTGGAATATTTTATATAGGGCTTGGGTAATATTGTTTTTTTGACTGAGTTAGAAAGATATTGGATATTGAACAGATATTCGCATCTAAATCTATATCTAGATCTAAACTGGGGAGCAAAAGGGACAATTGGCAGTGAAAGTCCTGGTGGGTTTAACGGTGTTAACTGATGGACTGGCGAAATAACAGTACTAAACCAGGAAAAACAAAGAGACGATCCCCAGTCAAGTCCCAGCGTGTCATTTTCGAGACTCAAGCCCGAGTCTCAAGTCTCAAGTCCCTAGCTCTGGTGAGAAGGAGAGGAACATGACAAGAAGAGCAGCAACATAGACAAGGAGAACTAGAAAATGTGCTCGGTAGAGCACAGACCTCCGCCAATGAATCAGCTTGATAGAAGTGTGCGTGGCTTGGCGGAGCCAATTGGCTGCTCTGAGCCCGATGACACCCCATAAGGCCCCCTTTAGAGATTTTCACGAAAACAGGAAGTGGGTGGGGAAGTGGGCGCCACTAAACTCATGTAACTGAAACGGATATCGCCCCCTGTTGCCAATAGCACACATTGGAAGCACCCCATTCCTACCTCCAACCCTAACCCTAACCCCAGACATGTTGATGGAACCTTTTTGAATCCATAAGCTCTTTTTGGCACCCCTTCTTCCAGACAAGTCTCTCACAGTAGGTCTTAGGCCCTCTCGGAGGGCATGGTTGCTGAGATAAAAAACCTGAGAGGCACACTTTGTACAAGGACCCATCAAACAAGGATCTTGGCAACTTCAATGAGAAGCCAGAAGTGTCTGAGAGCGGCCAGAGATGCAATATCAGAGAACTGGTAACACATGTACCGATTACTCTGTACTGAATAGAATGATCTTTATTGTCATTATACTCAGGTACAATGACATTTCACATGGCTTCTCATGATGTAGTTATAGCAAGATAAGACAAAATAGATAAATAAAAGTGATACCAAACAACAGCAGTAATAGCAGCATAATGTTATGCTGTAAAGTGTGCAACTTAAATAAACTTAAATTTACATTTTTACAAATTTGCAGAGGTTGAATCTTAATAAATTGATGCTAAATCTTTGTGTTTATAAAATGTGTCTGTAGTAACAGTCTCGGAGTGTGTGTGTGTGTGTGTGTGTCTGTGTATGTCACAGTCCTTGATGTGTTTACGTCCTTGTGTGTGTGAGTGTATGTGTGTGTGTGTGTGTGTGTGTGTGT
>OMNS01000665.1:0-10493 GCA_900303225.1 Laemonema laureysi | reverse complement strand
CCGATACGTGCGATGGGCACCCCTGCCTGCAGGACGTGGACGGTGCTGTCCACGGCGGCCTGGACGGAGGGGAAGGAGCAGACGGCAGACACTACGGCCTCCGGGATGCCGTACAGGCGTAGCGTCGCCTTGGTGATGACGCCCAGGGTGCCCTCCGAGCCCACAAACAGGTTGGTCAGGTTGTAGCCCGCCGCCGACTTCCTGCAGGGATGAGACGGAGAGGGCGGAGCTTGGGTCAAGGAATTGCGTTTGAATAAATACTGTTAAAGTCCTTCTTTATGGCTGGCCATTGCAATCTCTCTGCAAAGAAAAAAAACAGCAAAACTGCCAACAAATTAAATAGAATAGAAATAGTCATATTTGATAGAAAACAAGTAAACTGATAAATGAAAATGAAAGACTAAAAACCTGCATATGTAAAATGACCAAATAAACCAACAACTCAAATGTGCGGCACATTTGTCTCCCTGTAGTTCTGTCCAGTTTGTCTGGTGTGTGTGTGTGTGTGTGTGTGTGTGTGTGTGTGTGTGTGTCCATCTTGAACACACCATTAACAAGGCTGTCATATTGCCTTTGAGCGCACACCTTTCAACGCGTTCGCTGTCGAGGTCGAGTACCTGGGTCGACGGCCCTTCCCAGCGGTGTGCACGACGGTCCCGTCGGCCAGGACCACCTCCAGGTTCAGGACATTCTCCCGCATGGTCCCGTAGTGCACGGCGTTGGTACCGGATGCGCTGGTGGCAGCCATGCCGCACAGAGACGCATCGGCTCCAGGGTCTACAACAAAACAAAAATGAAGACCCTAACATACTGACTGGTGCATCCGCAGAGCCCTGCCTAACAACCTGCTTAATGACGTGTATCTGAAGTCAATTTGGATAAAAGTGTCCGCTGAACGGCCAAGTGGTCATAAGTCATTCAGCGGTCCTTGTCGTGTTACTCCTCTCCAATGACTACTTGCTAATGCCTTGTTTAGACTGTGGGTTTACGTTGATTGCCCTTCATCCCTGACTTCACTTAGGAATGCTGCCCATCGCTGTGTTGCAAAAAGACGCTTAACGCTTAATGTGATTTGTAAAAAGACCCGAATAGTACGCCACGGGACACCTTAAGGTGCTTTGAAAAGCCACAGTGAGGCCGGCATGTTATAAAACTATCTTTCTAAAACTTAAAACCACTAACTGTACAACAGACCTACAGGAAACCACAGCCCGGTGTCTCGGAGGTAGGAGTTGAGGGCCTTGCGAGTCACACCGGGCTCAACGGTCACATCAAAATCCTCCTGGTGGACGTCCAGCACCTGGTTCATCTTCCTGAGGCTGAAACAAACGCCACCCTGTGGCAAGCATATGACAATACATACCTGAACACAATAACTATAAACAGCACCCACACACAGTCACTCAGACACAAACTGCTATTTGTACATCTGACATCTGATGTAAAGTCAGTCCCATGTCTCTGACTTGGACTTTGGGCTTTGGACTTGTTACCTTCAAAGCCCCAACCCCACCTTCCAGGCCAGTCCCGGTGCCGAAGGGAATGATGGGAAGGCTGTGGTGATTACAGATCTTGGCGAGGGCGCTGACCTCCTCCACGCAACGTGGAAACACAACCACATCCGGAGGGCGACAACTGTGCAGGAACACTTTATATGTCATTACATATGAAACAATAACATTATCGGCTACAAATACGCAGTACCTGATGCACAGGTGCTTATGTAAAAGACCAGGTGAGCCAGTTCCCTCACAACCTGTCTATAGGTGTGACAAAACTAGCTATTTAAATGTCTATATAGCTAAATAATCTACGTAAATCGATAGGTGAAAAGGAGAGAAACGTGTGCAAGAATGTTTTTAAAAGTCTGACCTGTGAACCGACTCATCTCTGCCGTGTTGTTCCCTGACAGTTTCACCTGTAGAGACGCCGTCTTCACCACACACAGATGTGAAGGCTGAAATGACCTTCTTCAAACCCTCACTCTGTACAGGAATGAGAGTAACACAATGCACACTCACACTGTAAGGTTGTCAACAACGTATTGTGTTCAGACAATACGGTGCACGCAGTTCATGAATACATACATTACAGAGTACGTGCAGTCGGACAGCTATAACAAAATCAATCTTACAGTTTCTTACAGTATGTTCTCTTTGGATGTTGCGAGACAGCAAAAGGCGTGACACGTGAGGGAGCAAGCGCCTCGTCCGTGCCACAGTAAAGAGCATCGTGCATGCACTAGTTACTACTTGATTAACCACGACATTGAAGATTACACTTTAATGGCATACTGTATTAAAGTACTTCCGGTGGAATAGTGACAGTGGGCGGGCGGAAGGCGTTCCCATAGAACTATGCCATAGGAACTATACTGACCACCGATAGGTGGTGCTGCAGCAACTCTATTGACTCGACCAAGCGAAGGGAAGAACAGGAAAGTTTAGTGCGACTTATCATCGTCACAACTGTGTCTTCAGGAAAAAATATGCATAGAGTGTTACGAATCCTAACCTAAACCTAAGCATAAACAACGTCGTGGAGCTATCTAGTCCTAACCTAGGGAGAAGTTTACCTCAGTTCTCCAGCGGTTCAAAGGCGACACGGCTCGTTTCATGTCGAGGACTGCCAAAGTACAGGTGCTGTTGATTTCCAGGAAATAACCAAGAATACCATATTGCATATTATTGTATAACATGTTATTAACATCAAAACATCTAACAATTACAAAATGGTTTTGTTTTGTGGTTGTAGATGGGCTGGAGGTCTACACCGAAATGATTGCCCCAGCTCTGATATGACAAACTAAGCACTTACTTGGGTGGACGCTTGCTGTTCTAGACGCTCGACAGCCATGTATCCCATAGACATCTTGCCATCTGCGGATTATGATGACTTACTATCTGCATCAGACAAGTACTTGTCTTCACTTGAATCAAGAAGCACTGAACCCCATGAGTGGTTCGATACATCTAATATACCTCATCACACAAAGGTGCAACGCAACCTACACTTTTCCTGTTGTTCAAAATACAATCTATAGTCGTGGATGCCTTATAGTGCGGCATACATCTTATATAGTCCAAATTGTTTTCATTGCTGAAAATAGTTGTATATTGTCTCCAGATACGCAACATGTCATTTCACTCAACTCAATTTAGTTTTTCTGTCCAGGTGGCTATCAAGGGAAGCAATGTGAGCAGATTACATATGTTTCCTGGCGACCAATCGGAATGCACTGTGCTGGCCCTTCATCCCCCTGATGACCCAGACAAAGGTTGCATGCACAATATAATAGCATGCAAACTCTCTCTAACTCGCTTGTACAGATGCAGAAATATGTTTCATACACATACATACACATCTTCTGTACTAACTGTGATTTGTTGCTGTATTAGTATTGGCTCTTTACCTGCATGGAAAATGGTGTTCGGTTGAAGATGTCTTGAAGACCTCCAGCAAATCCAGGGTTGGCCTTGTGATGGTGCGTGTGTGTGTGTGTGTGTGTGTGTGTGTGTGTGTCTGTGAATCCTAGTAAAAGTGAATGTAATTACTGAACTTCATAACAATAATACAAATTAGGATTGCATTTTCTCTATCTTGCTTTGTGTTTGTTTTCATTTACCCTTTGGATTGTGTGTTTGTTTTATTCCCAGGTTGAGTCATCTATGGACAGGGTCATACTGTTTCTCCTGGGCCAGGTGCTGGAGAAGCTCCCTCACAGTGACATGCTGTTCTCCCCTCACCCCAGGACTGAATGTGGAAAACTACTGTGGACGGATGGGCAGGCGGTGGGCTTTTACACTTTCAAACAGAAAGGTGCGTTTGTGTGTTGTTTTCATCATCGAAAATAGAGCAAAAAATATATATATATTATATATTATATATTATATATATATTATATATGTACTTAATGTACTTAATGTACTTAATAAGAAATGACATAACCAAAATAAATGTCTTGTCCTTAAATGGGAATATATGTTTAGTTTTGGTTCAGTTTTTGGTTAAGTTATATATTATTATTATTATTATACTATAGTGAATACATGTGGAATAACACATTCTAAAGATCCCAAGAACTAAAAGCAAGCTGGATTTAATTAGGTTGTATACTGTATACTGTTCTTTGAACAGTAATACAACCTCTTCTTCCTCAGAAGGGTCTGTGGTTAATACTAACTTCCACAGCTTCTACAAAAGAGTCTGTGGTTAGTGACTAACACATTAGAGTCTTTAATGAATACCAGCTTCTACAGAAGAGTCTGTGGTTAATGACTTGTGGGACCGCCGTTTTTCACAGGCAGTCTATGTGGCTACTGGACTGCTCAGGGTTACCTGCTTCCCGTATTCGACACGACCCTCGTACGCCGGCGTTGGAGGGGTCGTGGCTTTGGACTCCAGATGCTATCGGATTTCTGTTCCCTGTTCCCCAGGGAGGAGGTGGTGGGTGTTAGCGCTCCATTAGCACCCAGCATGGTGGCAGGTCAGTTGACAGTGTGTAAATTGGTGATATGGCAGTTCAAAAACATGTGCAATAATCCTTAACCTTAGAAACCGGTTTGATTTCTTTACTCACTCCTACATGTGTGTGTGTGTGTGACCTCAGTGTGCAAGAAATTCCTGCAGCAACATGAGGAGCAGAGGGAGCGCTTGTATGAGGTGGTGGAGGCTCCGGGCGGGTGGGACCAGCGACGCAACATCTGGATGAGCATCCAACTGGGACGCTACTCCCACTGTACGGACAATGCGGAGTGTTTCTAAGAAATGTCTTAAGGGAAATATGCAGAAGGTAATGTGTGCCAGAACTTGCGCAACAACTGACTATATTACTCGGGTCGAGTAGTTACTGTGACCTGTTGGGTCGGTTAGATTATGAATGAGGAATTATAGGCAAGGCATTAAGGGTGACTAACCCTTTACACAAAATGAACAATGAAATGGTCTGTACTTTGCATGCATGCAATGGAGCTTTGTAACAATAACTAATATATTGTTCTTTATGTTCTCGCTTGTCCTTGAAGCCCTCACCAGATGCTAGAATACATCGAGGCCTCCACGGAGAACACGTGTGGCTTGAACAGTCCGGGATCCAGGCCTGTACTAGGTCTGTTGTCCACCATATTGACCCTGGTGTCAGTGGCAGCTCTTCAAACGACAACTCCGACAACACAGGATGTTGCTCCACAGCCCACACAGACTCCCCGAACACAAGGAAGCGTCGCCACGGCGACCACACTCACCCCTCGGAGATGCAAGCTGACCAATGGCAAGTCGGAACAGAGCTAATGCAGTGGAGAAGAGGAAACATCACCTCAGGAGGGCCTTGCACAAACAACAAAGTTCACAAGCAAAGGAAACACACTGGAAGTTGTGTACACATTGTCATGATTATTTAACCCTATTATGCATTAGAGAAAGAAGAGATGAATTATTTATGTACAGAAATGAATGAATTCATGATCAAACTGGTTGTCCTTTTTTTCTTTACATTTTAGGATTATTTTGATTATTGTGGTGTGACAAGAAACAAAGCACGTGTACACTGTTTTAATGATTTCAGAGGCTTAATAGACTCACGTAATCAATCAGGTGGCAGCCTGTCTAACTGTTATAACGTTAATGAGACACACAATTGTCCATACATCTGCTCCTAATCATTTTACAGATGCATGCATAGGCCTACTACAAAGCGATGATGTGTGCTAAAGCGAAAACGAATATCATATACAAGTACAAGAAATATTGGCCAAATCATTTGTTTATGATATTTCCCATAGCGAAATAGGCCCGCCGCGTATAACAAAACGAGCGCACTTGAGTTAGACTAGGAAGTCGGAAGATAATTCCAGGAGTGACTCGAAAGCTCCAAATTACTCTCAAAATGAGCAGAATTTACCATAACACGTCTTTAAAAAATAAACCAGTCCATAATGAGAAAATAGACAGCATTTGGCCCCCCGCATGTGACAGGTAAGGATTCGGACGAAAATAGTTTGTTTTTGTTCAAAGAAACCGATGAGCCTCTGATTTCCTTCACAAATCACCGATTTATGAAAACGATGTGTGCCTATTTGTCGCCAGTGGGCCGGGGGTTCTTCTTGAAGGAAAGCTGCTTGATGTTTCCCGACATGTCATTACCGACGTCAATAATCAGAAGGTACGGACTGGTAGATACCGGAGTTGTATCAATAGTGTTATAATAAATAGTCTACGTCAATGGTAAAATTCTAGATTCCGCTTTCACCATGAAAGGCAAAAATAAACACAAATGTCTTCAAATCGCAAGAGTTATAACCAATCACCGAACGCTCTCCTTATCTGCAACAAAAATACTTATATTTTAAACCTGCACTATGTTACTTTTTTTTTTACTGCAGCTATTTACTCCATTAATGCATATATGCACTAAAAGTTCCTCATGAATAAAACTGAAAAATTAGTCAATCCGTCCAGGGAACTTCGTCGTTTGGAAATGAGAGCTATGAGACAACTCAAGCCACTACCGGTTGCTGATGGGAAAACTTACTTGTACAGGTTTAAGATACCACTTGTTGGCTAGTCTCACAAATGTAATCTGGGATCCAGAAGTTCGACAACACGATTTTAGGAGATTGCACAGCGCCTGGGCAGGTGTGCCGAAACAGGCTGACTGCACCCGACTTGAATAATATGCAAATGCGCAGTTTCATGCGATTTACGTTATTGTGCTATAAAGCTTACGTATCTTATCTTATTATTTATCTTGATCTTTATCTTAAAGCCTGCACCACAGTAAAGTGATTTGAGTGATACATGTTATTACGTTTATTTAGACTGTTACAGTTAGGTTGTTAGAAGAAGCTAGAGTGAAATTAACGATGAATGATTATATATTATCTTATATTTGTGTAAATAAACAATAAATAATGTATTATATTTGGTATCACCAAATATAATACACTATTTATGTATGTAACACTGGAAACCAGAAAGTGCGAGGGGCGGAGTTACGCAGTATTTCCTGTTTTGTTTGGGCTATATTCTTCCGAAAATAAACTCATTCGGACTGCAAGATGAAGGACTGAGTAGATGATTTTTTCCCCATTTCCATATTTAGGTATTCACAGAGAATCTGTAGTGGTTCGCTATTATTTTTTCCATCTTTTTTATGCCTTTATAGACAGGAGAGAGAAAGGAAAGTGGGTTGAAGAGAGAGGGAATGACACATAGCACAGGTGGGAATCGAACCTGGACAGCTACGAGTACGCTACCAGGCATATCGCCTATAATATAGGGGTTAGATATATGGTAGTGTGTTAGTGGGTTGAGCCACCCTCACAGTAGATGATTTTAACAAATACTACAGTGGCCAGTCTACTACACTGGTTTGATTTTAAACCTTTACAGACACATTATCTAAGGACGTTGGTATTTGGACAGGACTACGGGGAAAAGTTCTGTTTACCAGTGGCTGGCCAAGTTTGAGTTTGCTGTTGACCAAGGAGGGATACTGAGAATGGGAAGACAATGCTATCCTTTTAGTTATTAGTCCTCTTCTGGATCCGAGATAAATGTTCGGCCATATCACGTTTGTTGTGGTTCCAATTCCATGTAACATGCATCTACACATCCCTACCCTGTGTCTGTAAAGGTTTCAAATCAACACTGTGTAGACTGGCCACTGTAGGAATACACTTATTAAAATCCCCTTCTGATCATTCATCCACTCACATGAATGAGTTTTGTTAGGTAGAATATCTCGAAGCGATAACAAAACAGGAAACAAGGCATAACTTGTACTTTCTGGTTTCCGGGCCCAGGCGCTGTGCCATCTCCCCCCAGAAGTTCTACTGTAATATAGTAGGACTGCTGGATCCGAGATTACTCCTTGGCCTCGTTCCCACAAGCAAAAGTGGCCCAAATCCGGATTTTTTTTTTAATAACACTGCGAACAGCACAAATCACTTGAAATCGGATCTTTTCCAAATCTGTTTTTCGTCACAATTCTGCACTGGCTGGAGTCACTCTGTGAATACAAACATGGAAGACAGCTGCGACGGAGTTTGTCAGTGATGAAATGTTTTTCAGGGAAGGCGTTCACGTCACCATCCCGCCACTCCTGGCTCTGACACCGCATCCACACACGCACACACACACACACACACACACACACACACCATACAGAAGTTAGCAGCCCGTTGCGGCACAACAACATGATTAAAAAACGTGGCTCTCGTTCTCCTCATCCTCGTCCCTCGTTATCGTCTGCTCATGCACTCTCGCTGGCTTCCACTGCACGTCAACTTAGAAATGAATCTGTGAACGCTGACTTCAGTGGCCTCCGTGTCTGCTTCCACACGGCAGCGTGCTGTGTGTGTGTGTGTGTGTGTGTGTGTGTGTGTGTGTGTGTGTGTGTGTGTGTGTGCGTATGACGTCTTTGTTATTGTTCTTTTACACATGCGGGTCAGTTCAGGACTGTTAGTTCGCAATGAAATCGAATATTGGCCACATAAAAAATAAAAAAATAAAAATAGCAAAGCAATAAATCAGAATTGAGCACTCAAGGCTCGGAGTGTGGACGGCGCCTCAGAGACCCAAGCGTTTTGTGTTTTTAAATGCGCCTAACGACTTGTGATTGGCAGGTGCGTTTCTATGCGTTGTACATCAGTCCAACCCGTATCCATCAGCGAAGGTTCGACACCAGCGGAAAGGAGATCGAGCCAAACTTCAGTGACACCAAGAAGGTCAACACTGGTTACCTGATGTCCTCCTTCAGTGAGTTGTCGTTGATGATTCAACGCCGATCATTTGTATCTGTTGTACGTCCAAACAAGAGAGAGAGATTCTTGGACACATTGCTGTGATGTAGGCCGATGACACTGTTGTGGTCTCCTTACTGTAGCACTAGGCTAGGCAGTCTGGACCACAGGGGACAGAGTCTTTGTGGTGCAACATTCAAGTCGATGTTTATTAATAATGCAGGGACAAGGGGTGCGGAGAAACTAAACGAAAGTCTTCCCACATGGGACCTTCTGGGGAAACACTGGGGGAGAGTTTGTGAGAAGGGGGAAGCATTGTTTGCTGTCCAACTATTGAATCCTTTGCCCTTTTCCGTTAGTCCGCCCAGGGGGAGTTTTTCACAATACTCTTCATCTACAAAAACAGTCCAAAGTTGAACTCAGTTCAACTGCTATTTGTCTCACTTCTCTTTCTCTGCCACTGACCTCCTTTTGTTCTCTCCTTGATTGGTTAATTGATGGCAGCTGCCCACACTTAAGGAAATAGTGAAGCATCCATCTATCTTCCCCCGGAAACCAAGCCCAGGCTTCTCCTCTTTTACCCCCAAACGTCCCGATCCTTAGACCCCTCTCAACTCTCAAGTAGATGCGCAGCTCCCCTCCATGCTCCTTAATGACGTATATATCTGAGTTCACTCTGGAAAAATTTGCTTTTGGATCAACACATTGTGACTTTGTGCAGAGGTGGAGGCCAAAGGGGAGTCAGACCGTCTGTCTGAGCAGCAGCTGGCGGCCATGGTGAACCGGGCGGAGCTGGTGGCGATAACTAGCAAGCACACGCCCCGCGGCGGCGCCCTGGCCTTCTGGTATCCCGAGGCCCAGATGGACAACACAGAGCTGGAGATGGGCCAGGATGTACGCCTCAAGACCAGAGGAAACAGCCCTTTCATTTGTAAGGTTGAAGGTTTTCATTTGGGGTTTTTTTTGCGAGTGATTTTTTTTTATTTTTTAGTCACGATATAATTGAATTTGTTTAGCACCTGCAACCGATCATCCTAACAATTTTTTGTAATTGTTAATGTAAACTGCATGTCCCACATAGCCATTAGTTGTAGTGTTTGGTTCTGTTGGCGTAGGTTCACTGAACATAATTCAGGTTTATTTTACACTGAACAGTCAACACTTGCATCAGATAATAGCCAAACAAAGCTAATTATATAAAACAGTGGTTTCCAACCTCTTTTTATTGGCTTTAGTTCGTACTATTTTGCAATCTAACGACCAACCCAGGGAACCACAGAAAGCATGATCTTCGACAGAAAGTATGGTCTTCCTCTTAAAACTGAAAGCCTGTTTTATGGTGGTCTTGACCCCCAGGCTTGGAAACCATCGCAATGTTCGCAATGTGATTTAGAAATAGTGCGTTTTGCACATCTGTTGCACAACTGACCGCTGTGTACAATCACGCGCGTTCCAGTCTCATTAGCCCAAGTGGACGCCGGCACTGTCACCAAGTGTAACTTCGCCGGGGATGAGCAGGCCGGTGCGTCGTGGACGGACAAGATCATGGCCAACAAGGCGGACGGGGCAGGCGGTGCGCAGAAGAACAGCGGCGAGGGCCAGGGGGCCGATGAGGACGAATGGGTAAACCGAAAAAAACAGAGACGCAATTAGGACCCTTTTCACAGAGGCGACGTCGTAAGGGACATAACTCATCATCGCTCATAACACTGGTTATGGGTCTTGCTGTTTTTAATTTACGGGTTCAGCAGA
>OMNS01000657.1:0-10711 GCA_900303225.1 Laemonema laureysi | reverse complement strand
CCGTGGCGCAAGGTCCACATGTGGAGGCATGGTTGGGGCTTTGACAACACAGGGAGGGGGCAGTGGCTTTGGGGCTGGGGGTTGCAACACGGGGGCAGACAAGGGCTTGACGGTGTGCCGAGGTGGCATGGATCTATGCATGGGTTCGTGGACAAATGAGAATTGCAGCGGAGCAGAAGGAGCAGGCGGGAGAGGTGGGGGTGTGGGAACCGGGGGATGCCTGACAGGGGGTTGTCTCTTGGGTTCTTCCACAGTGGGGGTGCGGCAAGGGGCGGGAGGTGAAGAAGGCGGGAGTACTTTCCTCTGTGGGACAGGTGATTCTGGGGCCAATATCATCTGAGCGAAGGAAGGAAACAGGAAACAGAAGAGAGACAGAAAGGAAATGTGTGGAATCTAGGTCAATCGAATCTGAATGAATGTTGAGAGATTTTCTCATCTTTGTTCTGAAATGCATGACGCCAACCTTTTCCACTTCGGCACCCGCCCCATCGGGCCGCAGCCGCTGGGGCTTGGACATGACAATGACGCCCTCGGTGAGCCAGTCATCCTGCTGCTTACGCCGGCGTTCTGCGCGGCCGATACCTAGCTTACCCTGCAGCTCCTCTATCAGGCGGTCCTGGGAGTTGCTCTTGTTGACGATGACCGGGCCCACTTTCCTACGCAGGAGGCCATCTCTGTACATGGGGTGTACATTGGGCGTCTCCTTGGTGCGCTTTATGACTGACTTGAGCTGAGGGGGGGCACAGTGGAGCACCTAAGCAAACATTCTTGATGTCATCCATAATCCAGGCACAAGCAACAGTTTGGAACAAGTGCACAGTCAACTTCATGTCAGTGTGAGCCAGAGAGTGGGCTGTCCTGGTAAGGTAAGTGGGCACAGCATCACTCCATGCACAGCTCACATGCTTAATGTAAGATTCAGCCACTCCAGCGCATACCATTCCAACAACACAGACTAGGTTTAGTCTTGGTTCCTCTACAGGCATCATGTCAGTCTGGCGCAACAGGTGAATATGTTAGCACTACATGTGATCCACCAAACACGCAGTGTTCACTATATGGGTTGGTGGGTAGGTTGGTGTACATTCACGTGACTGATGTTTTTGAAACAATAATAATGAATAATTATTATTATTCAATGTAAACAGCAGGGGGTGCAAAAGCACAACAATCGCAAGAAATACGCATCCCACTCAAAGCAGGCAACTAGCTACTATAAGGATGCATACATGTCCTGAGGCGGACATGCGCTCCATAGTGGCAGGCTGCATCAGGGGAAGGTCCAGGGCCACATCAGGGGTCCCAGGACACGAGGAGGGCGTCATGGACTCGTCCATCCAGCTGGCCTCAGTCAGCGGGGTCATGCTGCCATCGGTGTAAGGCCTCTCGGTGTAAGGCGTGATGGTCCCATCTAGGCCATCATTCAGGGACACCGACAGCTCCTCATCCGCCCATTCCAGGTCACCATTTCCATCCATGCCCCCATACAACGAGCCGTCCGTGGTAGTGGTGCTGCTGGCGAACATATCGGGCTGCACACTGTTTCTGTCCATGGGCAGGACCGGTTCCTCGTGCACCTCACAAAGAGATCTGCTCAGGCACGGGGCTTCCATCTCGGTCAGCATGTCCACCTCACATGCTGTGGCGTGCTTTTGAAAACTCATGGCCAGCAGGCTGTCCAGAGCTTCATCCAGAGAGGGTTCCATCATGGGAGAATGATGCCCACCTTGGGGGCTGACCCTGTGGGTTGTCAGGGTTGGCCCCAGCAGCTCTCTGCTGGGGATCCGTGAGCTGTTGAAAGTAGGGGGAGAAGGTGACATCACAGAGGTGACTGGAGAAGGGGAGGATGTTTTAGACAGGATGTGCACGGGAGAAGGAGACAGAGGAACAGCAGGCAGAGGGGATGGAGTCTTGGGGCCAGAGCAAGGAGACGACAGGTTGTGGTTAGATGTTGGGTGGTAAAAACTCAAATTGCGGTCATTGCAGGAGAAAGGCCCCTTGGCAGCAGTGTCTCGTTCATAGTGGTGCTTAGCAAAAGGGGAAGAGGGTGAAATGCGTTCCGCAGAGGGACTAGAGGACTTGGAGGACTTGTGGTCCAGCACGGTGTTGACCGAGGTCAAAGACGGGGTGGTGGAGGGACTGGAGCTGGTTCTAAGCAGGTTGGTGGAGTGGTTGCTGGCAGCATGGGTGAGGACCACCAGGGACTGGAGTTGGGAAGACAACATGGTGGCCGACACGTCTATGTCAAAGTCTGGCTCAAAGTCTGTCTCGCTGGCCGTCGAGAGGGAGGAGACTGGGCTGTGGGGAGGGAAAGGGTGTCGACCGTTTGTAGACAGACGGCTGTCCCTTCCCTCCTCGTCTATGTGAAGCTCTAGGCCAGTGGGCATAGAGAAGAGGGAAGAGGGGCACGGAGATGGGTGGGACAGGCTGGGGAAGGGGGAAGCCACAGGGGTGATGGAGAAAGAAACTGGAGAGTGGGTAGAGCAAGGAAAGCCCCCCGTTTGATCTAGACCAAGGCCCAAAGAACTAGGCTACAAAACGAAAAAGAGCAGAGGGTTAAGAGAAACCAGAAAACAGGTTTGAAACAAACATGACGGTACAGAAAAGTATGAAACACATGTTATTGATAGGAGTTGTTTTGAGTTTTTGGCGTTCATATAAAGTGCTTGGTACCTTGAAGTCAGATAGAGAGGCCATGAGTTCATCAAGCTCTCGCGTCGCACAGGAGGCAGAAATCCGAGCTTGCTGCTGAGAGGGTGTGTCTAACTCACTGTGAAGATCAGACGGTCTGGGGCTAAATAAACACAAAACATACAAATCCCAAGTGATCCACAAAGACCTTCCAGTGGAACTCAAAGCAGTCAACACCAGTGATGTTCGATCCACAATGAACTCCAGGCACCCATTAAAGGGTCTTTGCGATGCAAAAATATTTGCATCCGTTTACGGTTTACAGTGGCACATCTCTTACTTGTGTCCTAGACTATAAAAGACTATGAAAACAGGCAGTGAAAAAATAATGACAATACATGTCCCGAGACCTGGGCGAAGGGACAGAGCCCTCTAGCTCATCCAACAGGGTCTCCACGGTGGGCCGGCCCTCGTCTAACTGCGCTCCATTCCTCTTGGGCTTCTCCAGAGGCGGAGGGCTGACCATGATCTCCGGGGTACTGCCGTTCTCGTAGTGGGTGATGCTGCAGGATGGCAAGGGTGGAGCAGCCTCCTCTGCAGATTTACACACAGGCAGAATGGTACATGAAAAGTGCTCCAAACCAACACCCCCCACCCCCGATTAATTTCACATGCAAATTCCAGTTTTAGATTGAATGTCAGTGTAAGACGATAATAACCAGTAGATGAAGTTGACAGTTAGGTTACAAATTGAGCACTTACTCGTTACACTTTGGCATCCACAATTTTCAGGTCCATCTTTGTCCAGTCATGGAATAAATTGATATATAACTGATATGTACTACTGTACACAGTTACTGTACTACAGAACTGATACATACAACTAAAATGCAATGAAACTGCCATTGGAAAACACAGCTACTGTCAACATAATCTATCGATTCTTTTATCCACGTTTCCTCCACCAGAAACAGTGAATGGAATGGACACACAACAATGGCTACGGTAACATTTTCTACTTTACGACCACCAATTCCAGTAACCACGCATGCTCATGGTGGGACAGTAAATGCATGTGCACCTGTGGTGGGGAATGAGGGGGAGTTCTGTTGCACAGCGTTGAGCTCCAGCAGTAGCCTGTCCAGCTCCGACAGGTTACTGCCCAGGGCAGAGGTCATGGCTGCTGCGGACGAGTCCGATGACTTCTGTTTGTTTGGAAAGCTGAGCCATGGGAGAAAGAGACAACTGTCATATGGTTTATGGGAGAAAGGACAAATAACCAAATAACAGCAACACGATACATGAATTTGTAGGCTTGTTGTATCTAATGAGAACGTTAGTACAGAAGGGATTCCACCATGGCCCACCTGTAGACGTGGTCTTCTTCAATGTGAGACTGTGGGGGGCTACTGCTGCTGTCCCCGGACCAGGAACTTTTCTTGGCCGAGCCCAAGGACTGCAGGGGACCCAAGCACAATCAACAAACCTACCCTCACAATGCAAGTATAGTGCTACATAGGTACATTGGTACACGTGCAAGGCCCGACCACACTGAACACTTTTTAACAGCTGCGAGCAGCTATTTTCGAATTGTTATCAAGGGACCAAAGCGTTTTGCTCACTGATTTGCATTGCTGAGCGCCATTGCATTTTTCTGCCATGACGTGAACGTGTAGACTCAAAAAAACAATTGTAGGTTTAGGTGTAGATATTCAATGGTTGCTTCCCAACAGCTGCTCTGTTTTTTTCAAGGCTCCAACAATAAAGGCAGTGCGGCGCCTTGTTTTGTGTGTGATGGGCAACAGAAGTGTAGTGCTGGTGCTACCTGCTGGGAGGAGTGGTGTGAGTCTGGCGCGTCCACCAGGGCACCGTTCAGAGCCTCTGCGGAGGGAGGAGGGGGCACAGGGGGAGGCACCGACACATCTTGGTAGGAGTGACCTCCGGTGGGGATGGAGTAGGGGGTCTCGTCAGCCAGGAACACAGGGCGCTTTGAGATGTGGGAGGTTGTGGATTCCAGGTCGGCCAGCAGTGCGTCTGAAGGGAGTGGAAGGTCAGGTTTGGCAATTTTAAAACCAAAATCAAACCATGCATGGTTTTCAGACAGAGACAGGGAGCTCTGAAAACCATTGGGGAGAAAAGTGAGAATCCTGGAATCTCCCAGAAGATTTTGTTTTCTCCGACATTCAAATATATGATGATATGCATGATAATGATATAGTTCCATGGTAAAAAATAAATATACAATCCATTCTAAAAAAAGGGTTTGCATGGCTCTTGTTTCTAATCCATGCTTGTTTGCAAACCACAACAATCACAAGTAGAATATAGGCTAGCAGAGATGTAGCCAAAAGAAAAACATATCGTACTGATCAACTGGGTAGTCAGGATGTCTGGTCAGACTGAGACTATACAATCTTAGCCTGGTTTATTGGGCCCACAGTGGAGACTACCGCTTTAAACTGACAATGGCTGTGCGCACACAGCTCAGCCTCCCATTCTACCATGTCAGGGGCCCTCACACACCCAAAAATGGCCCTGGTCCTGGGACAATATCCATGACACTGCTCCCACAGTGCAGTATCCTGGGTCAAAGCTGTGCCGTGGTCGCTAAGCCCCACCGTCCTTCCTAAACCCCTACAGTCTGGTTAACATACCGCACCGAAATCCCCCTCAACTTTCTATTCTCATCAGTCCTCTATAAATACAACAACAGGCTGTCCATCCAGTCTAGTTCTTGTTCACCTCCATCAAACCAACAAAACACAGGATAATTTCAGTTGCTGAGGGACAGTGTATGAGTGTAAAGGCTGATAGATAGGAACACATTTTTTTAAGCGCACACGCGCACACACATACTCCAGGGTTGACAGGGTGCAGCATTACCCCACCGGAGTGGCCACCGGAACACAAGAACAAAATAGACTCTTACATCAGGCCACCCATCCATCCCCGGCCAGAATAGATTGAACAGAATGCATGGTGTGGTCGCCATGGAACCGCGCGGCCCAATTCAAGAAAACCCTTGGCTTTCAGAACACAGCGGTTTAATTACACCTGAGAGGAGACCGAAACACTTTACATTTCAAGAAAATTATCTGACTGGTACATTTCTTCAAATAACTGATTGCAAATCGTAATGTGTTACATATATGTCCTCACGTCAAAAATGTGAAATTGAGAAAAAGAAAGAACTGAGAGGCAAAGCAAATGGTAAGTGCTATTGCTGTTTTGAAACAATAAAACATTTACTATATCAAATATTAACTCATGACAGTTTCAGACAAGTGGAACGTCATGCTAATTAAGCACTTATGCTATTCATCAGCACCCAAATCGCTCAGCATTATCAAGCCCACATACAAAGCACAGTAGCTACAATACTCCACCTGATGCCGTTGAATCTACTCCCCAGTATCCTAGTGCAGAATGTGTGCGTGGGTCGGTGTGAAGTGTGTGAAGTGGACAGCTGTCAAGTGGGGCCAGGGAGCGATGACGTTTTGGTTCCGGTCCGTCCATGTCCGTGTGTGTCCGTGTGTGTGTGTGTGTGTGTGTGTGTGTATGTGTGGTGGGGGCGTGGCTTGTTTGACATTAACAGGCCCCACTCCCCAATGGCTAGTGACAATCTTCCTTCACCAACACTAAGCCTCTTCTGGCAGCAGTCTGCTTCCCACCCTCTATTGGCACCCCTTGTAGATTAAACAGGCTGGTCACTACTGCTATCTGATCATATGATTGATCTTTGACTTTCTTATTTTGTTTACTTCAAGTACACTTCATTCACCGTCGTTAGATGTTGATAAAAGTTCAGTAAAAAATGCTTATTCATAAGTTGTCACGACACCATGGCTTATTCTTTGATCCGTGGTCTTGCAGACCACAAGAACCCCTGTGTACAGCTACATGTTGTAGCCCTGTGGTCCAGTGTGATCCGCATGGGAGGACAAGCCTATTTAAAGCTGGAAGCTCGGCCAGTATCCTAGGTCTGTGCAAATGTGCTGAAATATCACTACCGGCTCAAAATAATCTGCACCTGGTGCCGGCATGCTAGACCAAGTCTCCCCGAGGTTGACTTAAGCCACCCATGAGACAAAGCATTGATAAAAAAATAGACCTAAATAATATCAGAACGCTGAACATTATCCTTAGAAACGATATGAATATAAAGTTTAAGACCATTAATCAGATCTAAAAAATAATAATAATAATAATAATAAAATAGGATCACAAACAGTAAACAGTATGTCTTGGGCATTACTAATTATGGTGATGTAATCCTGGGAAGCACACACTGTTGGCAGTGAAAGCTACATTGCCTCAGGATTTCCAAATGACTGGCAGGCCAAGCCAACTTTCAAAGAGTCTGATGGGAATTACAATACCCCCTTCAGATAGTACACTGTCACTGATACAGGCCTACTGTGGTCCATGGCTTTCTGAAACCTTCTTCCACCTCCAAATGTTGAAGTCAAACTAACACCCTATATGTCATCTATAGTAGATGATGGGTTAAGATAGGCCTATACCACAGGTGTAGAAATAAGTCGGTCAAGTAGAAAAGCATATAAAAAAGGTAAAACTTAATAGAAACCAAAGCTTCTTCACACACAAACAAAGCTACATGGTATTTGTAATGACCACGTAGAGTCACTGAACAACACCAAGGCTAAACTAATAGAACTCAGAACCTTGACACGATAACAGATACATTAATGGGAATTGTATCCACTGTAGTGTGACTGTAGGCCTAGTAGCGCCTTACTACGTTTTGTCTGTCAGCGAGACAGAGTAAGTAGGCCTACTCAAACCCCTGTACATTCACAACAATGCTCAAATTTACCCCAATATTTTTGGAGAAAGTATATCAAAATATTCATAAAAATGCTAGAATGTTGTCCAGCTCTACACGATGCTAGCGGAATCCGTTGGCGTTTGCCTCAGGAGGGCAGCCTTGAGTCTTGAGTAGCACTGATAAGAAAAGAGACAAGGTCAGGCTGTGGTCTGGGTTCAGCATGCTCCATGGGGACTCAAAGCATTAACAAGAACGCAAACATGTGCTGTACTGTAAGCCAGACTGCTGTTTTCCATTCATCCTGTCACAAAAGCCCATTGTACACGACTCTGAAGTCACTTCTTCTAGTTATTTTTAAGGGTTACCTTAACCCTCTAGCTACTAGCTGTCGAAAAGTCAAACAGCAGCAGCCTAATCTACTATAAACAGTCCAGTGTTTCCCAACCTTTTTTGAGCCACAGCACATATTTTACATTAGAAAAATCACACGGCACACCACCAAAAAACAAAAATGTCACAAAAAGTATATATACTCTAAGTCTTAGAGTACCAATCAGGTGAAATTGGATAATCTTCCACGGCACACCTGATGATTTCTCACGGCACACTTATGTACCACAGCACAGCGGTTGGGAATCACTGATCTAGCCTTTATAATGAAGTTATGTAGATGCACATATTTCAAGCATTCTTCCAGGCTGTGAATACATGTACATTCATGCCTGTGCACCCCCATCGCCACACCCGCCCACAGCCCTAATCCAGAGCCTGCCATAGTCTTTATCAGATGGGCGGGTAGGTGCATGGGGAATTCCAAACATTCCTCTCTCTGCCTGGGAGAATCAGAGCAGCCAGGGACATGGAGGGGCATGGGCAGCAGAGGGGGACATGGAGGGGCATGGGCAGCAGAGGGGGACATGGAGGGCCATGGGCAGCAGAGGAGGACATGGGGGTACGACGGTGCTAACCCGGCGCAATAATAATCACTGACAGGAAACTGGCAACCCTACTGAGGACAAAGTGGAAATTGAAAAAAAAAAAAAAACGAACAAAAAAAGTACAAGGCTCACATCACAGTCCACTGATCACATCCTCCCATCCTAGGTAGAGAGGGCGGAGAGGAATTTGCCCATAAACAACACACCATCTGTGCGCTTTGAAAAATGAGAAAAGATAATATGGAGGCAATTAAGAGGAGACCTTCCACAAAACGACAGCGTGCCTCGCATTCCAGCATGAGGGAGACGTCAGTGTTTTTACTGCCTTGTTGCTGGAGAGCCGGCAGTGTGGTGCGGGCTAGGCCTCGCAAAGCACGGCCAGCCCCATCTATTACCATGTAGGATGGGGGGCGTCGAGGCCCACCAGGACCCCAGCTCACCTGTTAACAGCAAGGCTTTGGCTCGCCATGCTGTAACTCTAAACCATCAGGGCCAGCCAGCATGATATTTATATCAATCAGGAGAGATGGGGGTCAAGAGTGAGAGCGCAAGGATAGAGTAAGAAAGCAAGGGCCTCACCAAAGTATTTGGGGGTCTTGTTTAAAGTCAGTACCATACTGTAGTAATACAAGACAGGCTTGTGTCTGCAGAGAAGGAGTCATGAGGTGTCACAGTATTAAAAAAGACAGAAGCATCTCAGGGCAGCGGCTGCAAAATAAACATGGCTATAAATATACTCCCAGGCAGCCCTACATGCGAAAGATGACACTCCCCTCGAAAGAGAGAGCAGCGACTGGACCAAACTAAAAGCACTTCCCCACAGAGCAGTAAATCAGATGACATTGGCGGTGGCAGGGGAGAGGGTCTATAGAGATCCTCTCTCCATGTCACCGGAGTGTGTGAGAGGGCATGTCAGCAAGCAGTCCATTGTACCAGTGGAGAGCCCTAATTAGGTAGGGTGCCATGTCTCATTTCTGGAGAGAAATGGTGACTATCAAGCAGCCAGCTGTATCCCAGCAGAATGGGCCAGTTGCTATGAGTTACTGGGTAATTTTGTCCCTTGCTGAGAACTGTTGTCTACTCTAGCAATCCTAATGACTACAAAAGGTGATAATGTGTTCTGTTTGTGTTCTAAAAATCAAGTGAGACATTGTTGAACAGGTCTCATGAATTTCATGTTTTTCTGCCAACAAACAGGCAGGTTTCTGAGTTCACAGTGAACTCCTTGCCCTTTCCGACCCCGTTGCTCAGTCCTGTCCCCAGTGACTCAATAGTCAATGGTCTCAATACCAATCAAATGAGCTGAGACAGAGAGAGACACAGAGACAGAGATAGAGATAGAGACATATAGCACCAGATAAATTTAAACTGCAGGAGCCACAGGGCAGTTGAAGTGCAACACAACCAGAGACCATGAACCAAGCACCCATTGGAACAACAGTGTGACTCTGCTCATTGTGTCCTCCACCACTTCCTCAGGATATGTGGGCCAGGCACTGTTGCCTAAGCGATGAGGTCAGCCATGCAGCTCTCTCTTCCCCTAGACCCAGCAACAGGATGGGTGTGGTGGAGCCCCAGGAATGAGGCTGATTTACAGCTGGACCCTCCCTCCAGGCAAGGCCTTCAGGAGGAGGAGGCCTGCTAGAGCAGCGCTGGGCTGGGGGGCGGGAGATGGGAGGTGTGCACCATGAGACGTGCACCACGAGGCTTCCTTTGGGAGCTGCTACTGCTGGTATACTAGTGTGACAACAAACACTACCGACATACTGAGATACTGAAGACTTCCTGGCATGTTGTGTGAAACACTGGTGACATTTAAGATACCAGAGCCTCCATCGCCCCTTCCCTCTACCTCAGCCAGCTCTCTATCCTCTTCCTCTCTGGGATGTGTGCATGCTGCAGAAGAAAGTCTGAAAGAGGATTAGTGTATTAGCGCATATCAATAAAAGGCCCCTTTATGCTCGCCATGTAAATCACAACTAAATCATAGGCCTCAGGAGCTGTATTAACTATGGCTAACATGTTAACCACTCGTTACACAATATGTTTATGAAATATGTTGCCAGGGAAAAGAGACATATTCAAATGCTCACCTTATATCAAAACAACCAATAAAGAGATTGATCAAATTTGATTTACCATTAATCTAGAAGAACGTAATTGTGATTGTGTGTTTGCATCTGTAATCCACTCACCACAGTGTTACCCTGCAGACAGGGAGAGGAGCTGTCATCAGTCTCCACTGAGAGGGTCTGAATATCACAAGATCCTGAGGAATTTACACTGGGAGGAGAGCTGTGGTTTCACACCCCTCCAACAACATGCTCCACACAGCAGCGCAAACAGGGGCAGC